>JAIPMN010023764.1:0-17642 GCA_020650975.1 Apostichopus californicus
TCTTTTTAGGTTTGTGTTTAATTAAACGTTGTAGAATGTTGTACAATTTAACAATACTTTTAGTTGTTTTTTATTTTTGTATTGGCAACTAAATGACGATGTTGAAAGCATTTAACCTTACTTTCTGTATTTCAGTCAATGGAACAATGATGTCTCTGCAACAGATGTCCTAACACCCAAAGTTAAACCTTCAAATTTTTCAGGTAAAAACTGCATTCTCTTTGACACTTTAGAACCAAAAATTTACTTTGATGCCATCATTGCCAAGGTTACTGTTCTGATGAAAACAAAACTTTAAACCATGTGTACAGGCAAGAAGTGACTAGTATAACACAAACACTTTTGAGGTGAAAAAAGTCTTCTAAAAAATTTTGTGGATGAGGTGAGAGTACTCTCCTATTTATAAATTGTATTTTATGCTATTTATACTGGAATAAAGGAAACTGAAACTTAACAACATGTATCTTGATCACTTATATTATATTCTTCTCTGTTTATTTATTCAAGTTTTATATTTTCATACTTCCTACTCCTTATCCATCACATACATCTAACTTATTTTGTATTATAGGTCCTCCTCACCTGCGTACCTTGCTGGGAAAATGCTTGCAAGTTGTTGAAAACAGCTACAAATACGAGGTTTGCCCTTTCCAGAATATCACTCAGCATGAACAAAGCAATAGATGGAACCCATACAGTGGCATATTAGGGTATGTACAGTGTTCTCTTTCCTATATCAGATTTTTACATGTTTTGAAAAATAACTAGAAACCCTTCTTTCAAGTGGAGATTACTTTATCATTATCGTTCCCGGTTCTTGCTGACCTCGGGCAGCGAATGTATAGCTATCTTCTCAGCTATTGATTAAGTTGTTTTATACCATAAATAGCAAAAAATTAACCTTTAATTATCTTAAACCATTGGACATATTATCTTAAATACAATAGATGGTAGCAGAAGTTGACATACATCAAACATAACTTGTTGCCTATGGAAGTTTTGGCTACAACCATCACGCCAATAAAGGAAACCCCACGGCCAAGAAAATAGTGTTGAGTTATTGTGGAATATAGTCAAAGGGAAGAAAAGATTTTAAGATCTTCCCCACGGTATGACTTTGCAAACATTAGATGATTCCTTCTTGCAGTACATCAAAGCAGTTTATATTTTACTTGGTATTTGGTCACCAAAGTTAGGCTATTATATTTCAACTATTACTCTAGAATGACTGGGTGTGATGGTCTAAAAGTGGGCAAGCAAGAAGGTGCAGACTAAGCTTCAATCTTCAATTATGAAAATAAATTTTTTCTATTTTTTTTACAGAAATTGGTATGAGTGGGAAATTGAAAATAATACATTTGTTGCTATGCTTTACAAGAATGGGGATGACTGTGCCCTAAAGTCCAGACAAGTTTCGGTATGTTGCATTAATGAAGGGCTTCTCAGAATCGTTGATGTAGAACATTGCTTCTCATGCAGTATTTAGAGATTATTTTTTCAAGTTATATTTTCTCATTTTGGCAAGTATTTGTGGACTACAAGCTGAATTATGAAGAACTGTACAATCTGTACAAGATATACAGTACAGTGAGCTTAATGTCCATGTACTGATACTGGTTTGTTTTGACAAACTTGTGTGGATCATATATCACCGAGATTAGGCTTGACTTTGACCAGTTTTAAAATGCCACAATGAAGATAATATTGAACGTTTTCTTAACGATTTCCAAACATACTTCCTAGATATAACTTAACCTATGTTGTCCAACTCTGTAGACATGAACATATGCTTGGATAGATAAATGACTCTTTCCATAACTGCGGTTCAGTTTGTTTGTAAAATGTTACTTTTTAATCAAAATCAATGGGGCAGTTTTCTTTATGATTTCAACATGTTTGGCCTACCTAAGTACCTAAGTATTTTCCCCGGTCCACCCCCACCCCCCCCCCCCTCTGCAAAACATCAGTCTCTTCCATCCCCTCTCACCCGCATTATTATACTCATATGTATCTGATGATGTGTGCATAATATACCGAGTTGGCTAAATGTATATATTCATTTCAACTTCTGCAGGTTAAATTACAATGTGGGACAAAGACGGCTATTGTTTCTGTAAGTGAGCCAGACACTTGTTGCTATGCTATGAATATTTCAACACCACTCGTGTGCCATCCGGATTCGCTCCTCGGTAAGAATTAGTTTAGTCGCATACTTCATTTGCATATATTCTGTGAATGTCATTTGTCTAGTGTAGATTGTCTGTTTCTTTACCTCTGTTGTATAAACCACTCGCAAACATCACTCTGGATGATTTGGGAGTTCAAGAAAAAAAAAAAAAAGTGAAAAACTTGTTCTTTGCGTACCGTTCACTCAATGGGTATGTAAATTGGTATGCCTTAAAGCTGACAAAGTGATGTCATTGAGAAAGAGAAAAAAAATTATGATTTGACTAGATTTTCCAGTTGTCTACCCTTTAGAGTTTCATATCATGTGACACACTTCAGAAACCATCTTTAATCGAAGGATATGGAAAACTAAGAAGAGCTTAATTGTCAATTGTTGGGTAACTCTGGCCAGCGAAGCTGATTCATCCCGCACATTTTACACTGAAACAAGTTTGGAGTGTTCAGAAATCTTTGTTCAAAGTTCATTTAGCCATCATTAGTATGCCATTGTTGATGGGCATATCAGATACAGAATTTCAGTAGTTATAGAAGCACTTGATATTCCATGTATTCTGTACTACATTGGTGGGTGGGGGGGGGGGGGTCACTAGTTGGAGAAGGCAATTATTATTAAATTATTCTAGACAGATAAATTCAGTAGTCTTCCAATGCTCCCAACATCCCCTGAGTACTCCACTAGCTCCAAATATTGTCCAATGCTATTTTAATGCTATTAATGCTGTGCATTTGCTGAACCAGAATGCCAGTAATTTAAGAAAACTATAAAACTGCTATAAGGCCCTAACTTGCCAGAGAGTAGTATGAGAGAATATATACTTTACTTTGCAAGTGGTGCACCATGATGTAGCAAATGGCTACTAAGCTAGGCTATATAGTTAAAGCATGAGATGCATGCATAACCACAGTGTTACAACACAGGGCAGCACTGTAAAGATACTCTTTAAGAAGAGTCACACCAAGTCAGAGCCTGGGCATGAAGACATAAACTACTTAACTAATCCAATCTTCAGTCCCCTTGCATCAAGATTGTAACGAGGTGTTACCTGTATGGCAACAGGTATGAGAGAGATTTCTATCACATCACATCAACTTTAATATAGACTGGGTCACTGTAAGGTCAACCTAATTAGCATGGACCTTACCAAAGTGCAGATGGGGATGTCCAAAAATGCCACATATAAATACAGTGAATGGTCAGGGTCACTACAGATCTTCCTGAGAACCTGACATTTGCTGTAAGTATGTAGTCGATGTCTTAAACAAATGATTTTATAAATATTGCCCCATTTAAATGAACAACAAGGTGGGATCTATTAATCTTGATTGGAATAAAATGTTTCCTCTAAAATTCTGTTTTTTCAAAACAATGTATAATAGAAGAAGGTTTGCTGTAAAGCCATGGTTGTTCGCATTGCACAGTGCTCACTGTTGAAAGTTGAATTCCTCCCTTTTTTCCTCCTCAGTTTATCCCACGTTGTCAAAGCCGCTCCAACAGAAGTGGGATGCTCTCGAGGGCAGATTGTATCGAGAAGAAGTCACTAGACAGGTAAGAAACAGGGCTTGGTGATGCCGGGAAGATTTCCACTTAAGAACTTTTATAACGGCACATAGCATTTTCAAATGCACGTTATATTATCCCAACAACCGTGTGACTGCCATGTTTAGTTTCTTTCCTGAAAGGCAATACTTCCATTGTAAATGAAAATGTACATTGAATTCAGAATTCATACATTGAATTCGAATTGAATTCGAATTGAATGTACATTGGATTCGAGTTCTCAGCAATTGCATATTTTGTTTTTACTTTGGAATATATTTTGCTACAGATAAACTATTTATATATTATAAATAAAAACAAAAATAATTTCAAATAATATGCCAGGATGACTCAGTTCTCTGCTGTTCATGAAACTTCACAGAATTTTTAACTCACCCCAGGGCTACACTCCCTACTTTATAACTTTCCTGGATCCATCTCTGGCCCTTACATAAAGGTTCATGCCACAACCTGAGTTAGTCGGGGGAATTCTATGCTGGTCCCTATCTCAAACCAATCATTAACACTTCCCTAGTAGTGTGTATATGTGTGTTTACACAGTCTTCATTTGGAAGATAGTGACTTGAGTGAATGTGTTGGTTAAATAGAAGATGTTTATGCACATTTAGTACAGAAATGTAATTATGTAATTTTATATAATAATTACAACCAGCTAAGCTTCCTGTAGCAACATAATGAGTTCTATCCATTATTTCCATAATGCATTATTCCAAAGCTTCTCCCCCCTCCCACCCCTATCATTGAACAAATCCCAACTATCAGTCATCAAAAACTACACATTTTGTTTGAAATAAAACCATCATCCTTCAAAAGCAGTCTTGCTTTAGGCTTGAATGTAATTATGGATGTTGACAAAGCTGCCGGTGATGGATTTGTAGGTGTCAAATGTAATCACTGATATCTCTGTTTTTTAACTAAAAATTTCTTGGATGAGAAATAGATATCTTGGATCTGGTGTAAGTTGATCAATTGAGTACCTAGTGCAGTGGTTCTCAATTATTTTTCTCTGAGGGCCCGAGGAAACATTGGTTGGGGTAAAGAATCATAAAGAACCATCTCCTTTATGCTGACATTGAGCAGGCGCGTAGCCAAGGGGGGGGGGCAAAGGGGGCAGCCGCCCCCCCTTGAGCATATTTAAAAAAAAAATTGTTAATGCTTTTATGATATCGCTAGTAATTTCAAAAGAAAAAATGCTAAGATGCAACTTACAAGGCCTGGGAAGTGCCATTTCCAGCGATCTGGGAGGTATTTTCAGCTAAAATTTCCTTGTACGCTTCGCGCCAACTCATGGTGGCGCTTCGCTTAGATAGTTTGCAATGCCGAATCTACGGCTCTGATAGTTTGCCTACATTTTCGCCCCTCCCTTGGCAAATTCCTGGCTACGCGCCTGACATTGAGCAATGTGTAGGGTAGGCCTAAGCCTAAGGGACCACATACCTGATAAGTGCAAGATTTTGGTATGATGTGTTTTCGTGGGCTATTATGAAATCTTTCATGGGCCTGGACTTGGCCCTGTCCCGGTTTGTGGAATGTTGTTAAACTATTTCAAAATGCCTTATTTTGAAGGCAAATAGTTTTATTTTATTACTATATGGCCTTGTTGAACTTACTGCTACTACTGAAATATCATAGCCGAACCTGTGAAATTTGGTTCCTGATTAACTACCAACACTTCTGGCCTTTTGATCCTAAAACTAGTTGACGGCCGTGACAGCAGACTAAAAGCATCTGGTATTAGCACACTACATCCAATCCTAAATCCTAACTAACCGCCATATCCACACCCTTGAGTTATTCTTGCTGAGGTAATCACATGAGTTCTGCAACATCCTGAAGTAACTACTGTGGAAATTCCCCTAGAGTAACTCTCACATCCAGGGTCTATGGAATTTGCCTACATCCCTAGAGTAACTCTCACATCTAGAGTCATATATGCATCTACATTCACTGTTCTTGAATATCTACAAATAAATTGAAAAGCAACATCTCCAGGAATGATTGTTTTGAAAATGTCTAAAATATATATTTTGTTAATTGCTAAATTCACGATCAATACCAACGACCTTTCATTGTAATATTTTGCATATATACATTACAAAAACTATATATTTACTTTACTATCGTATATATTACAGTGCATAAAGAAGCTGGAATATGTACCTCTTCATTACACTTGAAGCGTAACACTAATATTAGCTGCTTCCAGCCTGTGTTGATTTTAATACATAAAGATATGTTATGCGCACAGATGTTTAGTGATCCCTAAGATTATCTCTGCATCAGTGATGGAGGTTTAGAACTAATTTTGACTCAGAAATAATAGCTTCTTGATTTCCCAACAGGTTGCAACATTTCACTCTTCTCGGTTTACCCCAACTCATCAAAGGAATCTCTTCTTTATCTCTAATATCACAGCAGAACCTGTGAATTCAGTTCCTGATTAACTACCAACACTACTGGCCTATTGAATCCTGTTTGTGTGCATGGGGGGGGGGTTCCTCTGTGTTTATTTTTACTGTACAGGAGACACACTGTGTGACCATCTGTGTATACTTATCATGATTGTGTAGTGGTGTCCTATAGCAAATTAGAAAGAGTAGTTCCAAAATGCAGACAGCATTTGTCTTTGATTTTGAACAGATGTATCTTATCCAAGAGAGGAATCATGACTAAGCATTAAATCTGTAGTTATTTTATAAATGATACCATCGTTCTGATGAATGAATTCTTGTTCATGAATTCAGTAGTGTATCAAAAAAAAAATTAGTATTTCAAACATTGTTTCTCTATTTCTAATGTTTTCCTACCCTTTGTGACTTTTTTTCTTGGCAGGGTTATAATAAAATGCTTCATAAGATCTTTGAAGAAGCTGGCCTTGTGATGGATCCAACTTTTGTACCCAAGAATGAAAGACATCCATTGGCAGGAGAAACCAAATTTGAGAATGTCGATACTTGTCAGGAGGTAACAATGATTTAATTATTTAATTGCATTACGTTCTAGTGTTTTTTATTGTTTTGTATTTAAAAGCAGTCGATTAAAACAGTTTTGAAGTGATCTTCATACTGTAGCTGAGATCTCTCACAGGAAGAATAAGGTTTGGCAATACAATGCTGAGTGTTTAACATCTAGCTTGAAGTTGCACTTAGGGTTAATACTCTGCTACAATCTGGTCACTACTATGCAGAGTGACTAATGGTAAGGTGGTAGAGCGGGCAAGATAATCTGTCACCTATAAAGTCCCACACTTATCAAACTATGGATTGTGACGTCAAAAATGGATCGCCAAGGAACCGTGTCGCAAAGAAAAGAGGAATTGAGCAGCGTAATACAATGTTTCAGTAAGAATTTGGTTGTAAATTTCCTCACTGGCATGGTTGTCTCTGTGCCGGAAGTGTTTCAACATTTATTATCCCATTGACCTGGTATAATCTACCTGAATGGTATGCTGCCAGTCCAAACAGCTGGCTCTGAGCGCTGTGTCATAATGGTCGTTTTATCCTTGTACATGTTACACCCAGTGTAGACATTGTAGTCATAGGCGTAGGAGGCGGCGGGGGGGGGGGGGGGGAGCCCCCCAAACAAAAATTTTTGTGAGAATTCGGGCAATATGCTGAGAATTTTTCGGGCACCTACTGAAAGAAAAATTTGGGTTATATTTTTCGGGCAAGCCGTTACAGCCCCTCCCCCCCCCCCCCAAATCAAATTGGGCTCCTACGTCTATGATGGTAGTCATGTGCGATGTAATGTCCTTGTAACACCCTCTGTTTTAATAGCTCTCTCATGTCAAGAAATCCTCTTAAATTGTAGAAAATCACAGCTAAGACACTCCGGGAGCAGAAGTAAAGTCAATGTGGAGTTTAATCATAATCACCAGGGAGTATAGATTGGGTGATTTTAGGCCTTAGAATTTGATAGTTCGCAGTTAGCCTTGGGAAATTACAACATGGGTCGACAAAGAAAAAGTTTGGAGAGCAGGGATTTAGTCTACCGAAATGGCACCATCGGTAATTAAATTATACAACAGTTTGAGAAAGGTTTGCCAAAGAAGAAATAACATTAATTATATCATCGGATTGGAGGTTGATAGCCTACTAATTTACAGTAGACACTCGGTTAGAAATATAATAAATGTTCTAGTTTTTATTTAGATGTATGGAGATATGTGTGTGGGTAGTACATGACATTGTAAATGTAACATGAAGTTAAAAACCCAACCAAAACAACAGCTTTAACTTCTGATAACCTAACCAGGGGGTTCCAGATGGTTACAGGCCCATGGTCCATCAGGGTACCCAGAGAAATGGTGGGATGAAAACTAATTTATTCTAATTCTCATCATCTCATTTATGCTTAGGGAGTTTTGTGAAGACTCAAAGAGTGGGTCCTAGTAACTAACTGTGACACCATAGCATGCTAGTTGTTTGTTTTATAGTTAATCGAATGTTTTTTATCTGATAACAGTCCTACAACAACCTGTTACAAGAAGTGGAGAGACTCAGAGGCATTGTCGCAGCGGATGATGTTAACGATGGTGTTCACGATGAAGCTAATGGTGAGTAGTTTACTCTCAGGGTGTGGCAATGATGTCTGTACCCCTCTCTCAGGGTGTGGCAATGATGTCTGTGCCTCTCTCAGGGTGTGGCAATGATGTCTGTACCCCTCTCTCAGGGTGTGGCAATGATGTCTGTACCCCTCTCTCAGGGTGTGGCAATGATGTCTGTACCCCTCTCTCAGGGTGTGGCAATGTATGTATGTATTTTAGATCCTCCTGCAAGCAGGAACTCGCGAAGAAGCCATCATTGGCTGTTCAATGCCGCAAGCTGACCGAAGACAGTCTCTTTGATTCATATTTAACATCCATGATTATGAATTGTCAACAACTCTGTAACTGGACGACATACATTAATCTTGGAGTGACTCAAACTCGCAATGATATCTCGCAGTGACTTGCAATGATATCTGTGCCCCTCACTCAGTGTGTGGCAATCGTGTCTGTGCCCCTCTCTCAGGGTGCGGCAATGATGTCTGTACCTCTCTCTCAGGGTGTGACAATGGTGTCTAAGCTCCTTAGTCTATCAAGCTGTGAGGCTTACACTTTAAAGTCTGTGGAATTACACCACATAAGAACAAAGAATTGGTGGGTCAATCCTATTTGGTCACATTACCATAGCTTGCTACAGTTTCAGAGTATAGTATTGCAGTGTTGACAAGGCAGAATGTTATTGGCTGGAATGCAATGGAGCCCTTTGCACTCTACCAACTGAGCTATCTAGCTCCTAACTTGGCCACCCCCTATTTATCCACTTCTTTGCCGTAATGTTTGTCTCAAAATGGGGTACTTAAAAACTTCTATGCTCCAATACCTGCAGAGATGTGTTGGAGCATTTCTTTAAATCAGACAATAGTTATACACATTTTTCTGTGAATGGTAGCATTGCTACTCACTCTGGTGTAAAGAAAAGATGTATTATATGAGCAATGTTCCTTCTAACAAGCTTGTGTGTTCACTCAATGATTTTGCAACCACCAGCACTCAAAAAAAGTACAGTAAAAGTAAAAGTGTCTATCAGGTTTCAAATTTGCCTACACTCATGAACTTTAAGAGTCATACATACATTTTGAAACTATAAACAGTTGTACCACATGAGGTTTTCTGCACACTTTGTCTGCCAGAGTTTAGTGGAAACATTGAATCTGAGGTAATTTTAAAAAAAGTATTGAAAATAATTTTTTTTTGTCGAGCTCTTCATAAAGATTTCTGTTTTTATAATGAGATGACTGTTCATGATTCATAACGAGTCATAATGACAAATTATTAATTCATAACGTGCCATACAGATCAAATACTCTGCACATAATCCTTGAAAGTCTTCAGACACATCAAGGTTATTTTCTCTTCCCAAAATCTGCATAGCTTTAAGCAAGATCAATAGTTACTTTATTCAAGGCAACATCTGAAATGGAGCCAGTTTTATGTCCTTGTTTGGTTTTCAATTTTTTTTTTTCCCTTTCTTTCTAGAATCACTGAAGTTTCAATAGCATTCTTCCTCATGTATGTATAAGTCATACAATTCACACACAGTCTATGCAAATGAAGTACTTCGGACTGTTGTTTCCCTCATCAGTTTTACTTTATAGTTTACATGCAAAGAGAAAGAAAGTAAACAGAACCAAACACAATGTACATTTGTAATCAGCAAAACAGACTTTTTAAGTTATCATCTTCAGAGACCGTTTGTGTTGCATTATTTTTGACATATATGTAACGCTTCCACAATTTTAAACAGGAACATTGGTAATGAATAAAACGGTCTTGAAGTTAATTTATAATGCACAGACCTGCTGTAACTTTCAGATTGATTCGAGACTTTCCTACTAACGAAGACAGATCTGTGCTCCTCTCAGGACCCTTGGCTTCTCTTCGTACATTACTACCATTTTCACTTGATTTTCTCTGTTTCTGCCTGCTTTCTCTGCAGGTTTTTAGTAAAGGAGACCATTGAGAAAGATGCAAGCTTTTAAGCTAGGTCATTATAACTTGTCTTTTCTCTGCATGCCAAAATCCACCCTGTTTTTTCCTTCTCTTTTTCTTGGAGGGGTGGGGTGTGTGGGTGTGGGGGGGGTAGGTGGGGGAGGGCTGTGGTGATCTCTTTCCACCCTAATTTCAATTCATTTCAGACCATGTCACTTGTAATGCCATTAGATCAAATATTTAACACACAGACCAAACTGGAAAATCAGTGCACTATCATGCCTTTCATTTTTATAGCACAAGGCAGATCATCAGATACTGATGTAAGGGAAGAAATCGCATGCAATTCTTTCCATTGTTTTTTTTTGTCACTTTATAAGTGATGTTTTGATGTAATGCAAGGAACGTTTCATAGACATTTGTAGTTGTATATAAGTATCATCTGCATGTCTTTAACCAGCAGAGAGAATACAAATTTTATACAATTTATTAGTTTTAACGGTGACTCTGACTTTATTCGAACCGAACTCACGAGTTTACTTATGGTCAGGTTATCATCTCGCAAACTGATCGGAGTTAAGGACTTGTATTGTCATAGGAGAGTATCAGTATATCTTCCATTAATTAGGCCGTCATTAATCAATTTCACAGTTTTCACGAAACACCTTAGAACAGTGATCGAGCAATAAATGATGAATATTTGGAGAGTGTTAAATTGCATTGAGAAGCAACTTCATTTCATGATAAACTTCACAAGTGAATCACTTTGATTACTATGAAACAAAATATCAAGAATTTTGACAATCCTATTCGATTCAGGCAAAACTTTTGTGTAATCATTTTTCGGGGAAATAAATGATTATACAATAAGAAATTTGAAAAATAAGAAACAAATTATGATAATAGGCAGGGAATCCTTGCCCAAAGTCCTTGCAACCTTTTTCATCAAAAATCTTATGTTCTCTAGTACTACATCAGAAATGTATCTTCCCTGAAATTGTGGCATAAAAAAATCTGTGCAAAGTCAAAGTTCTTGACTTTGAAGACATCTTCTCCATCATTTAAGTATGTCAGTTAGTAAAACCATTACTATGTAAGAGTCATAACAAGCACCACCACTCTGTGTTTGCTTGTGCCCGATATAGTGTGGGAGTCATCCATCCTCATACGGTGTACAGTGTACTGTAAGAACACGGTTGTCATATATATATATACAGTAGATTTAGACACTGTTTAGGTAACATCAGCATTGGAGGGCAACTTTAGAATCAATGCACGTTATATGTAGGCCAGCCTGTACGGACAATTTTCTAATACTAATAAACAGTCGTACTCTCCTCTCATATCATGCTTCAAATTACGTGTGTATTGACAGTATGAACAGTTCCTAACCTTTATTTGAATACAGTGAATATAAACATGATAGTCATACTGCTCATACTAGCAGTACCAGTGCTTTGAAGCATGACATGAAAGAACAGTTTATAAAAGTTTGTCCCAACTGGGTGACCTTGGCCTGCATGTTTTCTTGATCATAAAGACTTTGTAAGGCATTCCTTTTTTTCCCCTATTTATTTGCATTTGTAAGTATTTTCGTTTTTCCTTGTAAAACAAAGGAATGACCAGAATGAAAAATTGATGTCATCACTCTCAGCAGAATGCAACTTCTTCTTCCATTTTATTTTCATGTTTTTAAGTTAAGGTACCAATGCTTGCTATTAATGTTATATAGCAGCTTCTTGTGTTTTGCTCGTCAACTTTTGTATAAACCGACAATCTGTCATTTTTTTCAAACTAAAACACACTGCAAGCAAACTAAACTGCACATTGGGTTTAGTGTGGGATATGATAAAAGAATATTGATCAAAATCAACACAAATCGTTGCATACTGCTGCTTTAGGCTGCTTTAGGTCTAAACTTAGTAGGGAGGTATGTACACTAACAATTTTGTCTTTTATGTAAACCACAACAGCACCCTCAATGTTATGACCTTATCCTCATCGAGTCCTTGTATCTTTACACTAATTTCACGCATTCCATTCTTGATGTTAATATGTTGAAGAAATTTTTGGAATGAAAATCACGTCAAAAGAATTTCCTGCAACCCGCAAATGTATGTGAACGTGATTATGAAGTTACATGATTAGGCAAATACTTGTGGAAGGAAGTGTGGGAAGTTGATGTGGGAATGAGGTGTGGGAAGGAGGGTGGGAAGGAGGTGCAAGAAGGAGGTGCAAGAAGGAGGTGCAAGAAGGAGGTGCGGCAAGGAGTTGCGGGAAGGAGTTGCGGGAAGGAGTTGTGGGAAGGAGGGTGGGAAGGTGGAGTGTGAAGGTGGAGTGTGAAGGAGGTTTGGGAAGGAGGTGCAAGAAGGAGGTGCAAGAAGGAGGTGCAAGAAAGAGGTGCGGCAAGGAGTTGCGGGAAGGAGTTGTGGGAAGGAGGGTGGGAAGGTGGAGTGTGAAGGAGGGTGGGAAGGAGGTGCAGGAAGGAGGCGCAGGAAGGAGGGTGGGAAGGAGGTGCAGGAAGGAGGTGCAAGAAGGAGGTGCGGGAAGGAGGGGTGTGAAGGGCTGTGTAGCTGCCAATCGTACTTTAATTAGGGTGTATAACATGGAGATGTAACTGATAGTTAAACTGTATTTTATCCTACGAAGTAAAAAATGAAAAACAAGAGAAATGATGTATCTTAGGGTGTACACTAAGACTACTAAGAGACTAAAACTAAGTAAATAAATCAATCTGTTCTCTTCTGTGTATATATATATCACAGCCTTGATAGGTTTGTATGTGTGTGCATTTTTGTGTGTCAAGTTAATGCAATCATACAATAAGAGACTTACTGTATAACTGGTATGTAATTGATTGATCTTTAGGATTGCCAATTTACTTACTCAATGGATGTTAGACAGAACAGTTTATCCGATTACCATTTTTATTTATGAAACATTAACATTTGATTGTAAAATCCTTTTTAACCCATACAGTGTAATTGTGATCTGCTTCGATCTCTGAGAAAATTTCAAACCTGTATAATGTATGGATTTTATAAGTGACATATGTTGTACAAATATTGAAGCATTATCCCAATATTGATTTCATTTGGAAAAGAACACTGGTAATTCTGAACCCCATATTATTCAAAAACAAAATTTGGCCAGAATTCTCAAGTAACCCCCCCTCCCCCCCCCCCTCTTTCTCTTCCCTCTCCCATGGAATTGAAAGTGGAGTCTATGGAAGGCTTTCCAATATTTATTAATTTTAGAAATAAATCATTCTTATTAATATTAAGTTACTGACCAGATTTTTAGCCAGCTGTATTCTGCCGTCTTAAAATTTGAGTTTTGAATAATACAGACCAAGTTGCTTTAATTAACTCGCATGCACTGAGAAATCCAATCAAGAAAACTGAGGATTAATATTAATTTGAAGGTAAATTAACATAACGAATGACACGTCATCATGTTGGCAGAATGCCAGCAGCATCGGTTGATTTCATCTGTACAATGCACTACTGGTTCAGTTAGCATGCCTATTATCTATTCATCTCAGATTCTAATCTTTACTGGTGTCAAAGAAGAATGCATGGTTTGTTTGTTTAATTGAATAGCTGTAATCGGCTATTTCTATAGCATGCACAAGAATTTTAGTTGTATTTTTGCTTCAGAAATTTGCCCAAATGGTCAAAGGTAAATGTCAGGGAATAATTTGTCGGGTAATGTATCACCAAATGGTATGCAAAACAGACCTGTAGATTGCTATTAATACAAGTGTAAAGCTGTGTCACAGTTTTTGAACACAGGAACCAAAGTAGTTTGTATGGGACAGTTCAGAGCCTTAGTAAATGCATTTACAGAATTTGAGAACTAAATCTATTCCCTGAATTGTACTAAGGAACTCTAGTACCTAAATATGGTGATACCTGCCAACTCAGGGTAGCCCATGGGGACCTTTTAATCTCACGTGCAAAAAATTCTTAAAAGCAGTATTTGAAGCAAACCATATGTAGATTTTCCATGGATTTATGGATGTTTTTTCATTTATTTAATTATGAGTTGATATGACTTTTTTGTTGGAAATTGTCAGTTTCAACGCCATTTGGAGGTTAGGCAGGTATTTATTTTCGGTATTGCACAAAATGTGTAACTTTCTAATTATTATCAGTGAATTGCAATTTTTTTTTTCAATATTGTTGTCTGACATTAACACCTTTCTGTGTGGATGTGTATACATGGCTCAGTAAGAGTAGAAAGGTGTAACTTACAACTGAATGTAACATACACAGCTGTAGAAGTGACAAAGGATAGCATTAAAAATGTACTTCATCCACAAAATAATAAAAAATAATGGCTGGCTTTCTTTGCTAATTTATGTTTTTTTAGTTCAAGGTCTTATCATGCAGAACACATGTGTACTAGAGTAATTTGTGTATAAATTTGTGACCAATACAAATGGCCCATGCTGCTTTAACCCTCAGTGGGTTCAAGTACCTGTTTGAAACCTCCATGAATGCTACCAGTGGAAGTATTGTGATATCACCTGTTTTGAAGCTTTGTTGCATTGCAAACAAACATTTTATTTTATTTTTCAAAGAAAAGAGTATTGCTGTATAATTAAAAAGTGCATTATTATTATTTCAAATGTGCTTATAAAACCCATTTGTGACGTTGCATGAATTAAAGATGTTGACCAATATTCTTCAGTGGGAAATGCTCGATTGACATTGTCTGGTTCACGGAGCATCATGGAACATTGCATGATAATCGTGGAGTGTGGTCGGAAATGGAGTAAAGGAGTCATCGTAATCCGCTCATGTTCTGGGGTCATTTTGATATTGAAAACACTAGGAATTTGGCCCGACAATATTTCTTTATGATTTCCTTTCTTTCAGATTACGAACCTTCGGTGGATTTCAATAATTACGGAAGAGAGTATGACAGAAAGAGACCAAAGATTGACGATCCATTCATGTATTGAAAGAAGTGACTACATATGACGACTCATCTTGGGTGTTTTGGTATCAGCAAGACTGGTTATGTGCACCTTGACGTCGAGATAAAAAGTTAGTTGGCCTGACGTTTTGATCCTAGCAGGATCTTCTTCAAAGGCTAAATGACAAGTAACAGTGACAGAAGCGACAAAAACACGCACAGAATACAGACAGGTCAATGAGCATGGTGAACACTAAGAGATAGATGTAAGGGGATTAGTAGACAAGGGATCATGGAGAGAAGAAAGAAAGAAATCAGCAGGGGAAGAGGAGAGGTAGGATCGAAACGTCAGGTCAACTTACTTTTACACATTCTCTATATACACAGGCTCTCTAGTGGATAAGCAGTTTGCTAACAGTTTTATTTTATATTGAGATAAAAAGTTGGTGTAGGTTGCATCTTCCCAGAGTATCGGTAACCTACATTTTGTTATGAACCCTCGAGTACTTTCTTCCAAGGAAGCTTTTGGGCCAGAATAGCATATCTCAGAGAAAGTGCCAAGGAATTAATTGCGATCTGGCCCGGATGAGTATTTATTTACTTATTTATTTAATACGGTCGAAAAAGAGGATGATAAGTTGACGTTGCCTTTTGGTAGGAAAAACATTGACTTTGAAGGTTACCTAAATTAATGATAATGGTGCCAGATGTATCAGGTGGAAGGACCAACTGACAATTGGCCATGTAGTTAATTTAATTTTTTTGATATGTATCATGTATGTTGGTTTCTTGCAAACTGTCAAGTTTCAAAAATTGTAATTGTTGGTATAGCCAAAAAATTTAGTGAAAAACATGCAACATGTTGTAAGGGATCATCTGTATTCATTGTGATGAGGTATTTATGTGTTGCTTTTGAAACATTTTATAACCAGCCTGAAAATCTGTTTCAAACATGAATTCTCACACCATTGAAACTAATTCCAGCTACCCCCCCCCCCTTACATATGCATTCACTTTCTTCAGCATCTTGAAGAGATGGTTTTATTGTACCCTGCCAACTTAGCGAGCTGTCCTTAACTGCGAGATGTAACACGCAAATCTCTCAATGTATAGAAATCTGCTAGCGGCATCTCTTGTGTTGATAAAATTTATCAATTCCACTCGTATTGTAATCCAGCCTCCAAACGAAAGACTATGTTGTTATTGCAAATTTTGTAAATATAATTGTGAAAAGAATGATTTAATTTGATGTTGACCATTGTAGTGTTACAATTCTCAGTGTAATTAATGTGTACCATTATCACAGTAAATGGTAAACTATCTTCCAACATTCTAAATTAATGGGGTGGGGTAGGGGGGAGGGGTGGGGTAGGGGGGAGGGGTTTATCATGTATTATTCTTCATTAAATCATTTCTGGGGCAACAAATGTCTTCTTTTTTTCTCTTAACACTTTTGTGCTTTCATTTGTTATCTATATTTCAGTGACAAAATAAACTGGAACATTCAAAATCTTGTGATTTCTTGGTTTTTGGTTTCGATAAATATCGTAACCTATGCATTCATGATGGCGTGTGTGTGTGTGCGTCCGTGTGTGTATGTGTGTGCGTTTGTGACGCCCAGCTTGTAAACACGATATCTCAAGAAGGGAACGTTAGACCAACTTCATGTTTAATGTGTAGATGTACCACATAAAGTCCAAGAAGCCTATTGTTTTCTGTGGAGGTCAAAGGTCATTTGGGGTCACCAGGGGTCAAATTGTGAAGACCTTGTAAACACGATATCTCAAGAAGTGAATGTTGGACCAACTTCATGTTTAATGCGTAGATGTACCACATTGAGTACAAGAAGCCTATTGTTTTCTGTGGAGGTCAAAGGTCATTTGGGGTCACCAGGGGTCAAATTGTGAAAACCTTGTAAACACAACATCTCAAGAAGGAAAGGTCAGACCAATTTCATGTTTGGTGTGTAGATGTACCACATTGATTACAAGAAGCCTATTGTTTTTGGTGGAGGACAAAGGGTCACCAGGGGTCAAACTGTGAAAATCTTGTAATCACGATATCTCAATACTGGAAGCTTTGGCCGACCTCTTATTTAGTGTGTAGAAGTACCACATTGAGTTAAAGAAGCCTTTTGTTTTTGGTGGAGGTCATCAGAGGTCAAATCGTGAAGCCCTTGTAAACATGTACACCCTCACTATACATAACATCAGATTCATGAAGAAAACTGCTCATGTTACATCATCAAAACCACAATGCATTTTTGCATTCTGGTTTTGATGGTCATAGTTTAGTTTAGTTTAGTTTAGTAGAAAAAAAGGATCAGGAGGGACACTTAAGTCCCCATCAAGGACCCTATAGAGAGAGAAAAAAAACTGAAGACACAAACAATCAGACCCGATTACAATGCTTAAAGTGCTTGTCCAAAGCATTCTTAAACCCATTGACACTACTTGCAAGTACAACTTTCTCAGGCAAACCATTCCACTCATTCACAAC
>JAIPMN010023769.1:0-17161 GCA_020650975.1 Apostichopus californicus
TATACCACACGATCTTAATTTCCACTATTCGAAAGGCATAACACGCGTAGTTTCGCAGAAAGTGTTACTTTAACTGAATTATGACTTTTTTGTTTTAACTTTTTCAATAGATTTCTTTGACAATATATCTCCAAAGATAGCTGAAATATTTGAATGCCTGAATACACTTTAACTCTCATTCCATTCTCGTCTACTAATATTTCAGACAAACCCCCGCAAACCACGCTCAATTCATGTGTTTATATTCCAGGCATTGTATAATCTAAATCTAAATATAATGTTACAATGTTTTAACGATTATTTAAATTACATCTTTGGAATCAAGAGGGGTAATTATAACTCACCTAACATATTTTCATTAGTAGATCCATCACTTGTATGTTGGGCACTCTAAACGCAAAAAATAAATACAATTATCATATATAAATAATAGGAAAGTGAATTTGATGTTTTACTCAATGGGATAGAGCAAAGAAGTTTATGGATAAAACATACATGAATCAGTGACCTCTGGGTATCAACTCTGAAAAAGAGTTAAGACCTATGAAAACAAGTTTTCATAATATTAGCGATGTTAATGTGAAATATGTGTCCCATTTTCGTTGAGATATATTATGGGAATATACTTGCTTAATTGAATATATCAATAAACAATACTAGTAATGATTTTCGGCGTAATATATTTGACGGTTACTACATGGGAGCAAAAATCTTGTTATTGAAATTGGTTCAGGTCATTTAAGATTAGAAAGAAAATGTGTTCCAATTAAAAGTAGACGACAAGGAGGGGGACGGAGGATGGACAAATATCACTCACCTCGCTTTTATCTTTTCTCAAGTTGACCATTTCAAAGATATTTTCGACAAAAAACATGTATCGTCAAGGCATGGAGTGTTTGAAAGTATTTAGAAGTGTTAATACATGTATTGGTAATTTACCGTTATAAGAACATGGTGTAGGTTAACACTAAACAGAATTTAGATAAGGAGCCTAACTCCACTATAAATATTCATACTCATAAATCCTTCGAGGGCAAATTAGTCAACGTTCGAATGTTAATGAATCAATTTGTAAATTACATGTGTAGACTATCAGATCAAAATGATTCTACTCAGTTGTGTTTACGGTTTTACAACGATAACTCTTCCTTCTACAATTCTAACTTGCATTCACTAATCTTAAACCTTCCTGCTTGACAATACAATAATTGATCAAGGCATTGTCGTTCTTTCCAAACAGAGAGTAATCTCAATCTTTGCTTTCGATATTTTTCATTAAAGAGAAAACTTTGACGAGACAGTTAAAGTAGATACAGTTGAGACAGTAGAGACAGTTAAAGATACAGTAGAGACAGTTACAGTAGAGACAGTTAAAGTAGATACATTTATTCCGTTTACATACGGTTACAGTTTAATTAAGTAATAACTTCTTTATAATGTTTTATTTTACATTCGAAAGCTTACTTATGTTATTATAATTATTATTCTTTGACGGGAAGGTGTTGGGGAGGGGAGGATTTAACATTATCTTACCAGTTTTATGTAAACATGACTAAATCAAATAAAGTGAAAAAGATTGCACAATGCACATGTAGTTTCAAATTATGTTGTAGAAACATATCAAAACTTTTTTTTCAAATTCAATGTGATAGTGGAACCAGAAAGGCAAATTCAAGTATAGATTTTCAGCTTAAGATACAGAAAATATAAATTACGACTATTTATAAAGAAATATCCTACACGTGGCATTCCCTTTGATGCATTGTTATTATTGTAATTTTTAAAAAAACACAACCAAAGATCATTGGTCCGAAAATTCGGTCCATTGTGAGAAGGGAAAAATTTTAAAATGGCGTACTTCTTTGATAGGTTTATCTGCAGTTGTAAAGTTATAGGTTAGAAATACATGGATGTGAATATGAATGAGAAAAAATGGTTATACTTCTTAAGTTCAAAGAATCTTGGATGTTTCACTACAGCTTTGTGTCTTAAATGGTTCCAGACCGGTACTAAGTTACTAGTAATATTACAATAATTAATCTGATATTAAAAAAAAATACATATTCTTATCTCTATTATTCGATCTTTCATCTAACACCTTAACTTTACATAACAATATTGTCTGCTTTAACACATAACAAGAAGTCTAAAAGCTAACGCTTTTAATTTCGGAGAGAAATGTCCAATATAAGAAGTTGAAAGCATGAGATTTAATCTTATTTTAATGTTAATTTCAACATCTTAGCAAAATTGATTTCCGAATCTCTGAGTTTTGAAATTCTGTTTATTTCTTAGAAATATAGTCAAAAGGAGACTTGTTGTTCAAGATTTCATCTTGTTTTCTTTGTACTATTTTCGGCACTCTCTTTTGAGGAGTTTACTAAATTTAAAGTTTTAAATGTAATCTGAATAGTGTATGCCTGAATCGCTTCAATTTATTTTGTGTTTATTTATTTATTTTGAATTATTTGCCACGTACTTTTGAAGCGTTACAGACAATCATGTTTATTTCGATACAGACCACTAACAATATACCAAATATGCCAATTCTATTGAATTTGAGGAATTACGATGTCTCCATTTCCAATATCTTATATCCTCTTTTGACCAATCAAAACTTTATTTTGAAATTCTCTTACCGAGCAAGTACATTGTAATATCTATACTACGACATATGACCGAGGAAGGTTTATAATGAAATGCGTTTAAAATGATTTTCTATATTTTTGTGTTTCTGTGTACTACATTAGGAAACACATAAACAGAATTGACTTTGACATTTAGGCTGGCTTAAATTAAAAATATAAAAGTACTAGAACTTACCGATTCACGAAAAACGAGGCAGCTAGTTGTCCAAAGTAAAAATAAAAATTGGAACATTGAATAAAGCTTGCTGATCATTTTGACGAAAGAGTGAAATCTTTTCTGGTGACTCGCCCTTCTCTGAGTTCAAGTTGATAATGACTTTCACCTCTTTCGACGACAGAACCTACCTTACATCGAGTACTTTAGTATTTACGGTAAAAAATACAGAACAATGTTAACCTCATCTAGAAAAGGAACTATAGCAAAATGGTAGTTTATAGCTCCCACTTTCCACTAAATGTTGTCTCTTACGCGCGTCGGTAGACAGAAGAACAAGGAAGTCAAACCTCTCTGGACAAGGAAATCGAGACTACTGAAATCGTACAGTACATACTATGAGTCGGCCATCTTGATATGATTCTTCCCCTCGTGATCTCTTTCGGGAAACACAACTGTGATTTGCGGTCAAGTCCATAACGTTAAGAAAAATAGCCGTGGTTTCAATGAATATTACTTAAATTAAATTAAATTAAATATTTCTGTATTCAGAAGAAACCTAAATTGTAGTAAAAGTGTTGAAAGAAGACTATATATAGGAAGCCAATCTAGGACTTATTGAGGTTCTAATTTCCCGTCAAACCCTGCACTTCTCTTTAACGCCCTGACGAAACGATGAAAGAACTACGATATGCGCTGACAGTAAACTGAAAGCAGTAAATCACCGTAGCTTTATATTACAAATAGAGCTATACTGATGAAGAAGTAAAACCAGCCATTATCACATATACATTAATGAGAAAGGGACGCAAACGATTAACAGTAAAATCCACCTATAAACACTTAAAACAAAGTATTAGTGTTTTTGTGTGAACATTGGTACTTTATCAATTGTTTATAAATACACTGGTCTGAAGACTTAAAAAGGTCTGACAAAAATATTTGGGAATAATTGTTGAATTTGGAATATTTCTCTTTACCAGAGCTTACATTTTGTGATTAAAAAGTGAGGTTTATGATAATATCAAAATGTCATCCTGGAAATTTACTTGGTATCGTTATTAGAAACAAAACCTTTTCATGTTTAAAAGAAATAAGCGGGAAAACAATGATTTCACTTGCATATTGCGTTGTGACAACATTAAATCACCCTTCTTAGATAATGGCTAATCCTGTAGAAAATAGAATTGAAATGTTGGGATTGGTTCGATCATAACGCCATGTCTGTCAACCATTGATGAGAAAACCACTGAGCCACTGAGCCAATGTTCGTTCTTTTAAAACACTTTAAAAGTGTAGGAGAGACTTTTCATTTTTTTATATGTGGATTTCAGATTGTCGTAGAAGATTTTACATTTTTGATTTGTTTTAGTTGAGAGGTATCTTTTACCAAAAAATTTACACGGTTAGAAATTAAGTCGATCACGCGAGGTAGGCATGTTTTAGCATGTTTTATTTTAAGGTAGCAATTTTATAGAGCCTACTCCTAGCTGGATTTTTGGATAACGATATGTGACAATGTGCCAATGTATGGGCACCTATTTTGGTTGTGAAAGAGAACGGATGTGCAAGCCTGTTGAATCGGTGCTGGGTAAATATGACAAACGTAGCACCTATTCCGAAATGAAGAAGGTTCGAAATTTAATAACATTAATTCGTGAAGTTGTTTCGGGGTTCTTTATTTATGTAGTGATCGCGAAACAAAACAATATAGTTCAATGTCCCACAAAATATTAGGTAAATTCCTTGAAAGCGACTAACTAAAAATAAGAAATCATATTACTTTTATGGATTCAAATGACAAAGTTATACATTCTTTACTTATCTATTTTCTTCTTAGGAGATGATATAGTATTTGTTTTCTTCATCTAATTATTGATTCTTACACGATTACAAAAGGAATGCTTTTTAGATAGGGTTAGTAAAATGTGTTAATTTATTTTAACAGAGGCACATACTAAATTAAGAAATCTATCTAAGTCAGCATGGCAGACATTTCAAACCGTATTAATAAACAATAATTGAATCGGATATTTAAAGATGATCTTTGGGTATCTCCAATTATTACCTGAACATTTAAATAGGTTGTATGCTATATTTTATGCTCCAAAAATCTTTCTAAAAGCAACGTTTGCAGTTGAATTTAGTTTTATCACTAATCGATACTAGATTGTCAATAGCTGAACACTTTTCCACATTAAAGTTAAATTTTAAATAATGCACTTTAAAAGATTAAAATATTCCAATACTATTAATGTCATATAAACGTTTATGAACGCAAAACAATATTTGGAATTGAGACATATTTGTTTTAATAGTTAATCAATAACCTTCATTAAAAAGAAATATATCAGCTTGTGTGTTTGTAGGAAGCAAGTCCTTGTAATCAACAACACGTTTGTTTATCCGTTTGTCTTGCTGTCTGTATGGATTCTGTGTCACTAATCCAACAAAAAATATCCCTGAAAATATTAAGACCCTATGATTGTTCGTTAAACTGCATCCTCAGTTGCATGTTCGTTCGTAATAGTCGTTATAAAAGTCAAAATCTTAGTTTTATAACATGTTGGTGTTTGCAACAAGACTGAGGGGAAGGGGGGGGGGAGGAAGCTCCCACCCCTCACGATCTGGCAGACAACATTATTGATGTACAAACCAAATATTAGAGTTACATGTTTGAAATTCAAGATTCATTAATATTGTTAGCATTTCGTTGGTTTTCTGTTGTTGTTGTTTGCATTAAGTCTGGTTGGATTACAATGAAACTTCTCGCATAGACATTTACGAGACCAATGGGTGTAGATAAGTCATACATTTGTCTATAACGTTTGCCCACGAAATGTTCGACTTGGATAAATCTGATCCTTGCATTACACAGTAAAAACAGTATCATGCATTGAGAGTCAAGTGACGTGATCACTAACGTATTACTAATCGAAGCCCTGGCTGTTTTGTCAGTGCTACAAACGAATGTTATCCAGTAATACTGCCCAAATAAAGTAATTTTTAGACGTAGAGGAGAATGATTCGTTTTCTTTTACCCGCAGTCGACAAGGGGGTATAACACCTTGCTTTTGAGGAAACCCCTACTCCCTTGGCACTGCCACCGATGACAGCAAACGCGTACAGAAATAACGGGATATATATTCATCACACGCCGTTCGTATAAACCGTCCCTTCTAGAGTTTACGTTTCCTGCAGATTCGCAGAAGCTGTTTTCAGGTGCAAATATTACTCGAGTTTCAGAAAATTCCTTACAGTGATTTGGTTTGTTTTCAAAATCATTATGAGGATACCTACGAAATACTATTCAAGCAGCACTGCAGTTATTTCCGTTGGTAACGGATGATGTTGAAAGTACTTTTAAGTGGTTGGGGCATTGACAGCAATTTGCAAACGATATCGTTGGTTAAAAATTCGTTTAATTGTGTTCAACATATATAATCTTTAAACTTCATTCTATACCCTTCAGCCCAAGTATTGTAACTACGCCTACAATTTTCCAGTTAAGGAAAATGCAGAGGACTTTCTGAGACTCAGTAACTAGTTTAGCGATTTATCAAGGTAGAGGTAAATTGTCATGTTAATCACGTTACAAGTTACCATGATATCAATTGATTGGTAAATAAGAATGGCAACAACTATAAGATATGAAAGTTAATACGGCGACATTAGGAAATTAGATGTTGTGTTTAGCAAAGTAGTCTATATAGTTTACATAACAGTTACGGTTCTTTCAATTTGGTGTCCTTCTACTACTCAAAGTAACATGCGTAAAAGGTCATTATGACATGTTACAACTGTCCTGTCTCCTCCAATGAATATAAGATACATCCGTAGATTTGTTTATTCTGTGGCTTATATATGTTGTTTTGGTCTAATGCGTAGTTGTATTTATTTCATACTAGTGAGTACAAGGGTTTGAGAGGAGGGAAAAGAAAGATTATATACGTCAAGTGGGGCATCCCGAGTTATATTTAGACGATTAATTATGCCTATAATTAGGTGTATAACCACTATCACACATTCTGAAAGTTTGTCTTCAAATGTTTCAAATGGATGCGGGAGGGGTGTGGCTGGGGTGGTACAATACCAACAAGATACTGGGTCCGAGCATTAAAGGGGGGGGGAGGCATTGCTACAAAGGGTTGTTCGGTTTCCATTAAGGAAATCATGTTAAATATTAGGGTGGATGTCTCATTTTGGTTTAAACTGTTTTAAAATTTAAAAAATAGCCTATTCGACAACTAATAGGAGGCGCACTTCTCGAATTCCATTTTACATCCTAACTGTAAAAATATTAGCCTTTCCTATCTATATAATATAAATTTCCTATTTTTTTTTGGACGTCCCTTTTCCTTCTACAATTAGTGTCAAGTAGAGTGGGGGGGGGGGGCACTTGCACCGATGGCTACGCTACTGTGAATTAGCATTTTTCCATTCATTAAATCTATTTCATTTGGAAAATTGCACAAATCATATCAACCTTCTTTTCATTCCATTATATTCAATCGTGAGTTTAAGGGGAAAACAGATTATAAAAATTAGGTAACTTGGAAAAAATGCAAGTTGTGCAATAACAAAAATTAAGTAGTAGTTCTTTTTATTTTCAAATAAAAAAAAATTCAATCGTTCTTTCAATTAATCCATCAAGAATATTTTTCTTTGATCAGCGATGTAACAGTTTTTTTTCTTCGTCAGCTCCAATATCTAGATAGGGCGAAGCTTCATTTCTGTAAATTTGAGATAATCATGACTTCCGGGGAGCCAATACCAATAAAAGTAATTAGCCCCGTAGACATTGTTCAGGTCAGAATAATAGCAAGCATTGTACCACCATGCACCTTTATAATAACTTGCACAGTTATAACCATAAGCGTCATTGTCTCGGTCCTTTGTTGTAAACTGTTGATTCAGGTGATAACTAAGTGCATAGCCATCAGGGGTACTTCGTCCTCCGGTATCTGTTGAAGAAAAGAAAATATCTATTTACAAACTAGATTCAACATTTGTAATCAATGTTACCGTGCAACGATTTTTTTTTTGTAACTATAATGAGGTTTTTTTCAGTTTAGAAGTGCATGGCGTTAAATTGCGCAATGAAATCCTTTCCATGACTGTCTTTATATTATATAAATCTACTTGTAGTATTAAATGGCTTAATGAAATGCGTCAGATACGAAGTGCGTGATTTGATTTGTTTTGTGAAATAATCTAAGATATGCACAGACGTTGGAGTAAAAATGATTCTAACCTTAAAGTTGTAACGTCTGTTGCCAATTATATCTTGTACTAAATCAGTACATACTATCCCTTTGATAATTGAAATGTTTTTTTTTTTCATTTAAGAGTTGACATCACATTGCATTAACAATTAATAATTTATAATTACTAATAAATATGTTGACCTTGCTTCAGTTTCTCATTGTAATCATTGAATTACGTCGAATGTATGTGTAAGATAGTAAGCCGTAACTCTTCATATCTGGTGTATTTTCGTTTTTGCCCTAACACCTAAGAATCGAGGCTATGAATAAATGTAATCGCTACAAGGGTTATGTATCCATGATATGTGAAATGTGTATTGTTATATTGATCTACGTGTCAAATACATTAGCAATGATCATGCACCTGGTGAGTATTGAATTAATCGTTTAAACAATATTACTCGGCGTCACCCAGTTTGTTCTTTTTGTGAAGCGTTTGGATAAGTGGGTACCATAGTATGGATAGCGTTCAAGTATGTATGTTATGTTATCGTTCTCTTTTGCGTCGTCTCAGAGCTTTTTAGGAATTTCTGGGGCGTATGCAGACTGCCAGGACATACTCGCTCTAATTTACGTCTTAACAGGTAAAATTATCATAACGTTGAGTCCCACGAGGATGTTAATGTTAATGAATCAATATATCGATATATTTAACTCAGAGATGAATTGATAACATAAGCACAACATAGGGATGATGTATTTGGTAGGGCTGCTGCTGCACTTATGGAGAAAGGTGGTTGGTTAGGCGAGTCCTAGAACCTTTAATTTCTCTAGAGACTGAGAAAAACTTATGCTGCTTTCCGTAGCAACATGATATTAATCAATGTACTGCGACAATAGAGTTGTCTAATACAATCTCTTCTTGAATAGCAGTGGCAGTTTCATAACAGCACACGTGTATGTGTCTGATACAAAATGAAATTATGTCTTTAGTAAAGCCAACGAATGCATTGCACACTTTGTGTAAAGAAATTCTGTCCATATTTAATTATAGATGACCGCGTGATTGAATAACTCATAACATTTCTGATGATATATAAGAAATAATGACAAGTAATGCATTGTGAATTGGACATTTAGCAACTCATTAAGGACAGTACTGAGGAAGCATCCATATATTTTAATTAACTAAGTTGTTAATAATGGTTTTGATGGTAGAGATTACTCAGTGATGGAAACAATTGCATACTTCTAAAGCAGTATATGATAAGCAACGAAGAGGCCATGTAAATCAAAGATTTACAAAGATTTGAGGATAACATTTTTAGACAATTGTAGTTTTCAACTAAAATTAACCTATTTAAAAAATTAAATTTATGCCGCCTAATCGAGTTTGGCATCAATCTATTATAGACGATATTCATTCAAAATCTTTGTCCATAATTTGAATTTAATCATGTTTAAGAATTTGTAATTGTCTTTGAAGTGGTTGACTGCTAGACGTGGACGTTCACACACTTATGGTTAGCATAAATAACAGCAATGTCACTATAAAGTAATTCATGGTTAATTATACATACCTGCAGTTCCACTATACGTTCCAACCTCGGTTAACCGATAGTTGTCGCTTTCGTCGTTAATCCTAAAAAAATCATACTTGGCGTAGTACGGAGCTCCAAGTTTATTCACTAAGTCAATTCTGATTTCATATCTCTTTTGGTTAGTCAAGTAATAAAGTTTATCATTTCCGAGCCAAAAATTAATACTTAAATTTCCAAATCCTTGCTTATAGCTGTCCCATCCAAGGTAGAAGTCCTCACTCCCATCGACACGTCGTTGGAACACCTTTAAGATTTCAAAAGTAAACATCGTAATTATAGTTTGTAACACAAAGTTGCATAATATTGGTGGCCTCTCGGATGTGAAATTCTGAAATCTCGTATTCTTGAAATGGAATACCTTTATGGTAATGTGACGCGCAAAAAATTTCAACCTAGGCTATACAATGAGTATATATGAACAAAAGAAATCAAAATTCCTCAGAAGGTGAAGATTCAACACGATGTTATTCAAAAAATGCATGAATGGCAATAGATTGCGGTACAATTCATGTGAAATCATATTAAAATTATCCGACAGAAGACATAGATCGGTGAAAAGTCTGTTAACGATTAAAATAAAAAAAAATCCATTCCATTCAAAGTTTTATCAATGAACTATAAAGTATAAAGTTCGTAATGTAATGCCCGTGCCTATCGTAGGCTATAGCACTTACCGTCCATCCTCCTCCGTCAGTCATGTTACAGTAGACCTCAAATGCTGACTCGGTCCATCCGGTTGGTTTGATTCTGTATAAACCGCTGTTTCTGGAACTATCATCATCATAAATTTCCTGACAATCTGTAGGTGGTCTCGTGCAATTTACACCGTCCCCTCTGTAGCCATCAGCACAATAGCATTGTCTTATGTCATTTCGTACGCCACACTCCGCTTTAGGACTGCATGCGTAACCTTCATCCCAGATGATCAGTCCGTTAGTACAAACACCCTTTCTTGTACATCCAGAATTCACGAAAAAGTCACCTTCCTGTCAGAACAATGGTTGTTGATATCACAATATGCAGTCATCTCTTACTCCAGCTTGTAGCAATTCTTTAAATTGAGATTAATGTTATATATAACAAAGTAGTAACGTACAATTTGTACATTAGAGTCGATTAGAGTCGATTTGCTTTCTGCAATGGATGACTTCTGTACTTACTGGTACGATCGTCTGTCCTTCCGATACGTAACATCCACATTGTTTAGGGGGTACACAGTCAGATCCCTTCATGAAGAATCCATCGGGACAAAAACAGACTTCACCATCAGTACAGACCTCATCCTGACAGATTCCTGGAGCTTCACAAGTTCGTTGACACGCGGTACTGCAGTTATCAATGTCCATATTGCTGGGACAGAATGTTATAGCATCTGTAAGATAAAATTAATCGGAATTATTATTACATTAATGTTACTAGGAATGTATGTACCCTAATGAAGTAAACTAAGTGTTTGATAAGTGAAGTTCAGATGTATTCTTTTATCGAAACGATGGTTGAATATAGAGGGATGTACCAAATGGGTCCATAGAGGTTTATCAGTGATATTCCCCAGTGATATTGACCCTGCATATCTGTCATCTTATGAAATGTTTGACGACGTCACGAAACAATAATCTTCACATACATATAGGCCTTTTATGACATGTTGGTATGATATTGCGTTGTTATCTAATTTATTAGTGATTCACCAGATTCAGAGTAACTCACCAGTATTCTCTCCAGAATAATTGCCGAGGTTGACCAGCTTGAAGTGACTGAAGGCGTCACTTATACGGAAATGATCGTAAGAAACCCGAATTAAGTAACCGCTTGATGTGGTTATCTCAATTACCAGTTGGTATTTCTTCTGATTGGTCAAGAAAGACAACTTCTCGTTGCCGAGCCAGAATTCATGAGAGAGAAACCCGAATCCAGACTTGTAGCTGTCCCAATCGCGCCGGAAATCGATGGACCCGTCGGTGCGCCTTTGTATTACCTATGGACAGAGTAGTTACCGAAATGGTTTGTTAGTCACTGATATTTCATGCGATACTTTCAATCCAGCACAGCCGTCTTGATCTTTACTCAATAGAAACAGAACGTATTTTTTCTTACAACCATCTTCTAACTTACAAATATATAACATGGTCACCGAAATAACTAACATCGTTACTACTCTTCCAGCTGCTGTGAACATTATTGTTTCAGTATTAAAATTGTTGATATAAGAGCAAGAAACCAAAGACATACCGTCCATCCACCGGATCTGTCGGTGTTATCACAGTAAACCTCAAATGGATCCGAATAACCATCTGGTTTGATCATGAAGACACCGGAAGAGTTATGGGATGTACATTGCTCCTGAACTTCTCTGCAATCTCTCGGATAAGTCGATTGTTGATAGAAGAAAAATGATGATTGACCTATGATGTGATGGAATAAAAAAAAATAGTTGTCCTCATTATTTGTTAACTTTGCGTTTTTTTTCATTGGTTTACATATATAGCATACAACACGTTCTTAATTTACACTATTCGAAAGACCTCACACCTGTAGCTTTGCAAACAATCTGTAACTTTAAGAAAAAATGCGGATCACTACGTACTTAACACTTCAACATACATATCTGACATGAGTTATGGCGACTATTTTTGCGACGATTTTGAATTTGAATGCCCGAAAACACCTTAAATAACTTTCCATTCTCGTCTTCTAATACTACAGACAAAGCCCCGCAAACCACGCCCAATTCATGTGTATATATTCCCGGTACTGTTTAAATGATATATCTAATGTTCCAAGGGTTTAATTTTTATTAAAATTACATGTTTTGAATCAAGAGGGGTAATCGTCACTCACCTAATATATTTCCATTAGTAGATCCATCATTTGTCTGTTGAGCACTCTAACCGAAGAAAAAATCATATATGTAAATGAAAAACAGGAATGTGACTTAATTGTTTTAAACAACGGAATAGAGCAAAGAAGTTTATGGATAAAACATGATTCGAATCAGTGACCTCTGGATATCAAGCTCTGAAAAAGATTTCAAACTTTTTTGAAAACAGGTTCTTATTATATTTCCGAGTCAATGTGAAATATGTGTCCCATTTACGTTGAGAAGTATTAATGGAAATACTTACTGGGCGTACTTGAATACATCGATTAACAAAACAAGTAGTGAGTGCAGGTTAGATAGATTGGGGGTCGCAAAGATGTCGGTTACTATATGGGTGCTACAATCTTTTTTTGAAAATTGAAATCATTGAAATTGGTTAGTTTAAAATTAGAAAGAAAATGTATTCCAATTGAAATAAGAGGAACGAGTGGGGGACGGATGATGGACACATATCACTCGCCTCGCTTTAATCTATCCTCAAGTTGTCCATTTCAAAATATTTTCGCTAATAAGCTCACACATTTCTCTCTCAAACAACGGGAGGGGAGGGTGAAAACATGTACCGCCAAGGCATGGAGTGTTTGAATCTATTTAGAAGTGTTAATACAGATATTGGTAATGTACCGTTATAAGAAACATGTTATAGGTTAACACTAAACATAATTCAGATAAACAGCCTAACTCCACTATAAATAATCAATACTCATAAATCCTTCGAGAGCTCATTAGACAGCGCTCGAATGATAATGAATCGAAAGCAAATTACATGTGTAGACTAGCAGATCAAAATGATTCTACTCAGTTGTGTTACGTTTGTTCAACAATAACTCTTTCTTTTACAATTCTAACTTGCATTCCCCAATCTTAAACCTTCCTGGTTGACAATACAATAATTGATATAGGCATTGTCGTTCTTTCCAAACAGAGAATAATCTCAATTTTTGCATCGAAAGTTTACATTAAAGAGAACAAAATTAACGAGGCATTTAAAGCGAAAATGCATTTATTTCGTTTACATACGGCAATCATTTTATATCTACGAGGAAGCAATATCATTATACCTAACTATATAGTTAAATCCTTATAACTTCTTATAAGGTTTTTAGTTTACCTTCGAAAGCTTAACTTAAATATTTTTTTAGGGGGGTGGAGGTGTTGGGAGGGGGAGGATTTAACATTGTCGTACCAGCTTTGTTCAACATGACGAAATCAATAAAGTGAGAGGGATTGAACAATGCACATGAAGTTTCAGGTTTTGTTGTACAAACATATTAACACTTTTATTGAAAAAGTGACAACTAAGTATATATTTTTAAGCTAATGATTACAGAATAAATAAATTACGACATTTTTTTAAAGAAAATCCTTTACGTGGCATTCCCTTTAAATGAATTGTTATTATAGTATTTTTCAAAAAAATAACACAAACATTGCTCCGGAATTTCAGTTTATTCTGAGAAGGAAATACCTTTTTTACAATCGAAAATGGCGTATTAAACTTCAGGGGAAAATATTGATAACAAGATATTTTTTTGAAAATTGCAAAATCTTCTGCTGGCTGACAACAAGATGTGGCATTAGAATTTCATCCATTTTTGTTATCTTACGGTTGTTCGATATTTTTTACTAAGTTGCACTTTATTTGTGTTGTTATTTAAATAATAATTAATGACGTAAAAGTTATATCACTACGAGTATGGGATTGACGTATCTGTTAGTTGTGATCAAATTTAAGTGAAGTCTGGTGCCTTTTTAAAGTTACTATGACATACTCGCTTAAAAAACCTATACGAATAACTAATAATATCGCCGAGCTAACTAAACAAGAATAAACAGAGGTAGCCTATATGTACAAACGTATCGTCAATATATTAAGTATCAATGTTCAGCAATATACTTTCAGTGTTTAATTACAAACATCTCGTCGCTGTGATCTGAATTATGAAGAGTCTGACATAAACAAAAAGAAGATCAAATCAACAAATGTTGAATTTTTGAATATTTAACAAATTCTCAGCCTATTTAGTTGGATGTAAGGTTTTTCCAAATGTATCCTGTATCCCGGATCTTTTAATTTAAGTGAGTATTCGAGAAAAGCTATCGGAACTTATATTTTTCGAAACCGCAATGAATTGGGACTTAACATTTTTATAAGACATTTGCTGGAATGGGTTACGATCTGTTGAATCAAAAATATATATTGATCGCGAATCATATTTCTTTGTATGAGCTATGGTCAATACTCATAAAAGTATCAGACAAATAATGATTTTCACATTTCATTGGAATTAAGCAAAATAAGTGCTTTCTTTATTTTTATAGTACAAATCAATGTTTTACATTTACTTAGGATCTTCTGATTTTTATTTGTAATAAAAAATATCTTATCAGGGTGGGAAATTGTTAAACAGTACGCCAAAATAACCACAAACCACATACTTTTGTAGATAAATAAAGGTAAGAACAAACATTAATAAGTATAGACCTACATCAACATGGTTGCATATTACGTTGTGGAATACTTTATCTTACAAGTATTTAGTTGAACGTATTACTCTTAGTAATTAATTTGACAGTCCACATTACGTCCGTTTCTTAGTTTTTTGTCCTGAAACGAAGGTCGTAATATGCAGCTTACTTACGATTGACATAGTTTAACACTGGTAAAGCAAGTCTCACAGGAACTTATAAGATTAAAAATCCAATAACGTTATAACGTTATGAGGCAATACCGAACATTACTAATACTAACTAGGCATTGATTATTATCTGAAAAAAACTCATATTGCCGAGACTGTTCTATGTTTGACAAATTATTGATGCCCAAAAATGTTACAATAACAATATATGTTTTTAGTCATAACCAAACCTTTAACTTTAAGTGACAAAGAAAGGGTCCTCTTAACACTAATTTGAGTTTGATTTTTGCTATTTGTGTTGTTTGAGTTATTATAGAATATTCTACATTATTGAAGCTATAACACAAAATATGATTTAATATATCATATTACGACGAGATACAATATACGTATGCTGGTCTATTATTTTATTTTGAATTCAGAATATGTTTGATTTACTTTCTGACTTCTCTCATCCTTGTATTATCCTAATATTGTTGTTTAGCATTTCTAAGCCTGATTAAGACATTCAATGAAGGAACAGTTGAGAAGAATGATATGCCAATGTCTTTCAAAGTTTAAAAAGTGATATAATATTGACTCATACTTTTGCCAAATCGAAGTTCAATGTGACTTATTGGCCTTTTTTTTCTAAATCTTTGAAATATATAAAAATGTATCTATGGGTTTACTACATATGCTCGACAGATTCTGCAAATCTAAGAAATATTTTTTAAGTTGCTAGAAGTTTTATCATATACTTTGCGAAAAGGTCTTTGTATATTGAAATGATATATATGTTATGTCTGTTTGCCTTCTCTCATATAAACTTGGCAAATTGGACAAAACTGTAAGTCGAGAGATTGTTACGTCTTGCATTAACTTTCTTTATCCTCAGTCAATCATGTAGAGTTTACGCTAAATTGGTTACTCAATTACAATTTAACTTTTTTTATGTGTGCATTGCTTAATTGAAATTGATAGATTACTGTTAACTAAAGAAGATCTAATATTTTAGCATCGGAATACAAAATTGGTAGCATTATAGTAAATGATCAGTTTTAGTGTGAATTGAAGTCCACGGATGAAAACTTTAAGAGAAGTAATATTAATTACAAATAATATTTTCTCGTTAACTATTATAAAGTTAAGAAACGAAAACGAGATATTCAAAGTATGGGCATGTAACTCTTAGCTATAACGTTTCGATTAATATAATTGAAACTACCGTATTTGATTTATACTATCGGTAAAACTTGCATTTATAACAGTCTGCCTTATGTCTATTATCATTAATGATAAATCCTACTAACAATGTTAGCACGTCTTTTATAAACACATGAAAGTTCTGAAGTTGAACCTGTGAGGGATATACTATTAACTGGTTAATTTGCAGTTCTAAAAATATAGGTGAGGAATACAGGATTATGAATTACTAACACAACAAGACCGCAATATTTTATACAACTTTTATTTAAAGAACTTTGAATGTTTAACTACATGTTTGTGTCTTAAATGGTTCCAGAACGTTACTTAGTTACTAGTAATATTACAATTATTTATTGAATTTGAAAACAAAAATCCATCACTATTATTCGATCTTTCATCTAACACCTTTACTTTACATACACCTAGTGGCTTCTTCAACACATTGCCGAAAATCTAAAGGTTAACGCTTTTAATTTCTGAAATAAATGTAAAACATAGAACAAACTTGAAAGCATTAGATTAAATTTAATTTAACTCTTATTTCAATATTTTTGCCAAAAATAAAATATTTAATGATTATCGAATCTCTTTTTTTAAATTTTTAATTGTTCTTGATTCATTAAAATATAGTCAAAAGGAGACTTGCTGTTCAAGATTTCATTGCTTGTCTTTTGTTTCAATTTCAAAAAATTTTTGTTGGGAGTTTCAAATAACTTGAAAGTACCTAATTTAATCTGAAAAAGGTATACCTAAATCTACTTCAACGTTAACTCCAATTACTGAAATATCCTTTGCGTTTATTATTATTTTGTTGAATTATTTGTCATGCACTTTTGAAGCGAT
>JAIPMN010023782.1:0-18163 GCA_020650975.1 Apostichopus californicus
AATGTGTGTGTGAAATTGTAATAAGTTGTAAAACCCAGACCAGTGATCTATTTTAGCTTTTGTCGACTACTGCCCTCAACTATATATATAGTTGATATTCTATTAGACTAAGACAGTGTAGAATTGTTAACAATTTTACAAATTTTGCAATTTTCACAGCAAAAGCGCTAAGGTCATTTTTTTTTATTGCATGATCGCTTACACCGAAACTGAAACAGATCTGTAGATATGTCTTCATAGTGAATTCCTTGAACAGAAGAAAGAGCTCGAAAAACAATCGTTGTTTTCTGTAAAAAAAATAAAGGATAGAGTTGTCGCTGTAAACAACAATTCTTCGGTACCAACTGAAGCATTGCGACATAGAGATGCTATCATTGGAATGGTAGACGTTGTAGTTGCAGACAACAGACAAAATGAGGACCCCGTTATTTTCAATGACGACTTGTTCAAGACGATGCATGTAAAAACCAATTCAGATCCCAATCATTCACTTCAGCAATAAATTCAAAATGGCAGATATACTTAGCAAACATTGTGCTTTTTTTCATCATACAGATCGGTTTAACATGGGATCTAACATCATTGTTTGGCGTTCCACAATAATTTTGAGGATACTTGTACATAAACAGCGTATAAGCATCACTTTGGGTGTTATAACGTGATGCGCATTGATCCTCAATTGCATGGGCCGTCTCTAATACGAGTGGTTTTTGCTGCTTCACTCAGATTAAAAGTGCCTACCAGGCTATGCGTGAATATCATGGTCCTCATGTACCCCTAGCATTAAACGAATTAGAACATGTCTCTGCTATCTCGTGAGTCGTTTTAATTTTAATATGTAACGTCAGCGAAGCGGTGTTTTTACGACTAGATTGCACTGGGATGGCTTTAGTCCGCTACTGCCCTCAACTTATACACGCTGGACTCGAAAAAGAGCAACACGTTCCGTACAAAGTTAACAATTCATTGGAACTATACAGTTAACTTCATATGTTAGCAGCGTGTAGTCATGCTATACGACTTTTCCTTACAATACTTATGCCATATGTTTTACAACGTATGCCATTGAAGCAACACCGAACTCTTGTAAGCGAACCCGAACCCAGCTATTTTATGAAGACTGAGTTACACTTGTGGCAGAATATATTTCATGTGCCCTATCTTGTGGGCACTCTGGAGTAGCAATGGCCAGTTATGCTCAGGCCAATGTAGATTATGACAATTTTCTCAAAAGAGTTCAAACATGACCCAAATCTCTCCCATTAAACTTAGGAACAAATTCTTCGTGTACGCTCAATGAGCACAGACCCTTGATTTAACTTTTGGGCCTCGGGAATTTTGAAACGTCTCCATCTCTTTTACTACTGGCTTCATGAACGCCGTGCTTTATCGAATTAAAGATTGGAACTTACACACGTTAAGTTTATCCTATATAGCAGCATGTATACAATATTGGTACTTTTTGAGAAAATCACATAGGATATAACATAGGAACGAAAACCTATTAATTGATGTGTACTAAGTCAAAATGTTGTCTATTGTGTACATTTTCACAACATGATATTGATATTTTTTCTTTCAAGAAGTTTAAAATCTTATATCTTATACCCCGGCTCGACCTTGTAACCAACTATCTATAAATATACTTTAAGTAATAGCAATCATCGGTATGCAGTTAATTTATTTTCAGTCCTAATGAACAAGGTTCCAGTAAAATTCCACTCATCTATGTTATGCAACAAGATCGCAATTACCCTAGCCCTCCCCTACCAAGGTGGCTAATATTGTAGTATTTATAGACAGGGGCGTACAGTGACTTCGGTGAATGTCCGAGCACCGGTTCGAAGATTGAACCGACAAAATCAGCAATGTTATTTATGACTGCAACTAAACACTGTAACTGGTTTAAAGCATTCCTTTAGAAGAAGAAAAAACAATTCATTTTAGAAAGGATTTACTATTCAACTATGTTGAATATTTTCCAGAACCTTAATGCGGTTCTCCAGGAAGCTGCAGCGGTTCTAGAAAAGTAATGTTCTCTCGTAGCATTGTAAAGCACACTATAGTCCACATGCATCGGTGAATTGAGCAGATGTACACATGTAGTTAACGAATGCGTCCTTCATCCCCCGCACCACCACCCCTCCCTAGTACCACCCTAATCATTTGTATACTCTGACACAATGACATATTGAGTGATTCATGAACATTTAATGTTCCGACGTGTTTCAGGAAAAGTTTCTTCTTCAGCTACTCAGATATTTTATACGGGCTCTATACATGTAATGGATTGGTTGATGTATTGATTGATTGATATTAATATTTAATGTGAAACCTTTTTTAATATATTAATATTTTCTCCGAACGCATCCTCATCCTCCCCTTGACACTAACCTCACCCACTGTGCTTAAGTATCGCATATATTTACATACATCTAGCCATACAGAAAGATTTTAATTTGGGTGTGTGCATAGAAAATAAGATAATTTAAATAGTGCATTAGTTCTCGTAGCCTACAGCCTTACAGTGAAGCATTGGCATTTGAATGCTATGCACCCGTAGTATTGTGCTTCATTCCGTAGGACAAGGCCACAAGTCGTTTGTTGTCATGCTAATGCTTGTCGTATCGATTATTTCGTAATCTCTGTAAATATCACAAAGAAAAATAACGAAGTGGTCAGTGTCACGACCACGCTGCTCATGGGAGTAGGTAAGAACTCCAAACGAAACTGGTAAGTGCGTTTTCTATAGGCCTAACTGCATCACATTACCACGGCCTAGGCTAGGTAAACAAATCCTGAGCCCTGACTTTGACAGGCTCGGTTCCCGAACTTAACCTGTGCGCTTGATAATCAAATACTGTTATTGTACGTATTTGGAGCTCTGACTTGTGCAGGCTCATTTAGCTCTTAAGACATCAGTAACCCTATCTGACTTCGACAGATTTCTATCTCAGTACAGAGTTGATTTGCGTATTTGTATATAAGGCCTAGAACAATTAAACACACCAGGAGTTCTGAACTCGGCAGACTCATTCGGTAACAACTGTTAATACTATCTGACTTCGGCAGATTTTTACACTAGTGCACTACAGATCTCTGACTTTGGCAGATTTACAGATATCGTGGATAACGAAATTACCTTTGATTATGACTTATCCCTGCGGATTCTGTGCCCTCTCTTTCGGGAGAAGGTACATCTGGCAGAAATAAAAGATGCAAGCTCAGATGCAAAAATTCTGTGACAAAATTCATGCCACAGATCAGTTAACACCCAGCAAGAGAAACAATTCTGAGGGTGAAATTAATAAGGCACCTTCAAAATGTACTAAAACTGATGGAATGTCCTTTGATGAAGAATAAGATGCCCTTTTCAGGGCAACTGAAGATACAGACACCTATCGTGTCCTTATTCTAGACAATGGAATATCAGAAGAGCAAAACATACTCAGTGCTCTTATCTCTGATTTAGAGCAAAAAATCTCGTGCCCCAGTACATGAAAAGTAACCAGTGTTGTGGCTAACATTTGCAAAGAAAAATTATGTCAGGCAACAATAAAAGACCGTTGTCAAAAATAGGAACGTCCAGGCAACATCGATAGCCTGCAACCTTTATAAGTTAACAAGCTTGTGTGGGATCATTTAAAAACATACACTCGCAATAGAGACATGAAAATTCAGCGGATACAATTCCTGAATGTTAAAGCAATGACTGCATTGACAGTCATGATCAATGAAATACTTGTTGCTAAAATGCACTTGATAAGTAAACTATCATGACTAGAGCAACTGATGCTTTGGCACTGTTGGGTTCAGCAAATATTGATCTGAACCAAGTCCGACGAGACTTAATAAAACCAGAACTAAAACGTAGAATATAGAAGTCTTTCCTCGAACTCCTCCCCAAACTCTGCTCTGCTCTTTGGTGATGACATATCACATCAAATGAGAGATATCGCAAAGGCAAATAAAATTAGCCGTTGGCTAACACCTACCATGGGAAAGTTCAAGGGTTCATATACCTACTCTCGAGGAAGAGTTTGAGCACGAAGAGAAAGAGGAGCATACACAAGCTTTTTTTTAGGCCAGCGACAAATGAAGCGGCCGTTCCCAGACAGGAACAAGAAGACCTAAATAAAGGTGAAGAGAGTGAGTTTTCTCCCTCTTTCACTACATCTCTTGCAAATGTTACCCCTGCAGAAAGTATGATAGCAAGCAGACTGAAAAACGTTGTTGCAACTTGGCAAGACATTACATCTGATGTTGAAATTTTACGAACCATTCGAGGTTACGACATATAGTTTGACAGGGAAAAAACAGTCAAAAGGGTGAAAAACTTATCCCTGGCAAAGGACTCAGCTCTGCAGAAGAATATTTCCTTCAAACAGAACTGGAAATATTGCTTAGTAAAGGTGTACTCAAAAAAGTGCCTCATACACATGGGGAATTCATATCAAAAGCATTCTTCAGACCAAAGCCTGATGGTTCCTTCCGCATGATACTGAATTCATAAAGTCTAAACGAAAGTGTCAATTATCATCACTTTAAAATGGACACCCTACATTCGGCATTACAGTTCATAGAGCCGCACTGCTATATGGCATCCATTGATCTTAAGGATGCATATTACATGGTACCAATCAGCCTTTCTAGTTGAAAATGTATGCGCTTTGTCCATAAAAAAAAACGTGTTTTTCAGTACACATGTCTGCCAAACATGTCTGGCTTCGGCTCCCAGAATATTTACAAAGTTACTTAAGCCAGTTCTTTCACACTTGCGTAAACTAGTCTATTCATGCCTCCAGGGCAGAACAAAACAGTTCAGTAAAATCAGTCCTAGAACCTAGCCTTACTCTGACATATTTGGGTTTTATATTTGGATTCAGAACATATGTTCTGAGGCCGAAGCAGGCGAGAATACAAGCAGCTTTGAAAGAGTTCCACGCTCTCAAGAATTTTAATAAACAGTAAGAGAAATCGCAGGGGTCATTGGCATAATATCAGCGCTGTTTCCAGGTGTTCGATATAGGCCCTTGTTTATAGGGAATTGGAAATAGTTCAAATTGAGGTCCTAACGGCTACCAAAGGGTATTTCGATGCGACAATCACATTATCAAATGAAGCCCATCTTGAATTAGACTGGTGGGTAAATAATTTTCCCACGGCTTACAATTTAATTGCCGAAAAGCCACCTGATATTGTTATAGAAACAGCCTCCCTTCTAGGATGGGGTGCTAACTGCCCTCATCATTATCCAAAGCCAGCGGGCAATCGAGCAGTGAAGAAAAAACATCAATACCAATGTGTTGGAATTAACGTCAATCAAATTTGGACTTTAAACCCTATTGCAGGATACCAAATACAAACATATCAGAATAATGACTGATAACACTACGGTGGTGTCTTATGTTAATGCAATGGGAGGCACCAGCTCACTTCCTTGCAACCAAATTACTAAGATGGCTTGGCTATATCTGTTACACCCCAAAACTGGCATTCATGTGCTTACATACCAGACAAAGTTAACATTCAAGCAGATAACCTGTCCAAAACTTTTCGAAACAATACAGAGTGGATGCTGAACAAAAACAAATTCCAAAATATTTGCAATCTGTGGAAACAGCCAGTGATAGACTTGTTTGCTTCCAGATTAAACAAGCAACTTGATAAAGTTGTTTCATGGAAACCAGACCCAAATGCCATATTTATTGATCCATTTACGTTCAACTGGCATGACTATTTCTTTTACGTTTTTCCTCCTTTCAGCCTCATTGGCCGAGTTCTTCAGAAAATCTAAAGCGACGAAGCAAGGGGAATCATCATTGTTCCTTTATGGACCATCCAGCCCTGGTTTACCAAACTGTCCAACATGATCATCGAAACACCAATAGTTTTGCCAAAGGGAAATAGCCTGTTATCACTCCCTGCCGAAAAAGAACCAAACCCACCCACATCCACTTCATCAAAAGCTCCAGCTCGTGACATGGCAATCTTTCAGACGTTGTGGAGTTTCAAAAGAAACTGCCGCTGTACTTATGGCACCATGGAGACACACAACAAACGGCAATATCATTCTCATCAGAGAAAGTGGCTGCAATTCTGCGTCAGTAAGGAATTTTACCCGCTTAACCCAACTTTTTTATCATGTGCTAAACTTTCTGACTAGCCTTTTTAAGGTAAACTTAGGATATAGTATCATCAATACAGCAAGGGCATCGTTAACAGCATTACTCCACCCTTATCAGAAGGACACAGCAGTTCATCCTTTAATTTCAAGGTTCCTTAAAGGAGTATATGAACTTATGCCCCCATCCACCAGATACAAAGAAATTTGGGACGCCTCACTCGTACCGAATCACTTGCGTGGTTGGCACCCACTTCATAACTTGTCTCTCAAACAAGTCTCATATAAAATTGTTATGTTATTGGCACTTACCACGGCCCAACGTTAACAAACGCTCCACATGATAGATCTACAGGACCTTCATATGGAAACAAATCGTGCAGAATTCACGTTTCAGTACCCTGTGAAACAACAAAAACCTGGCTCTAAACCATTGAAGTGTGTATTACACAGCTATCCAGCTGACACCAGACTTGCTGCACTGAAACTTCTTCAGCATGATGTAGGTCTCACATAACCGTTGAGGGGAATGGAGACCAAATTGTTCATTAGTTATGTGCCCCCGTGCTGACATGTAGCAACAGATACGCTAGCAAGGTGGCTAAAGGATGTTATGGTCCAGTCTGTGACAGAAATCCTTTGCGTAGCAGGGTTGAACTCTGAAAAGACATTTGCTACCTTATACAAGAAAACTATTTTCACGCGACCGTAAAAGTTTGCTAAAGCATTATTAGACCCTTGATTTAAAGAACTTTTTTTGTTGGAATGTATGGGTTGCAAACAGAGCTCAAAGGCTTTTGTTTCTCGTTTCTCGTTTGCGGAGTCTCAATGCATGAGCCAGTGTGACTTCTTTCGTAATTCTGTTGTGTATATGTTATATGCATCTTACAGCTTTAGGAAAGCTTCCAATATTTTGAGATTGGAATAAAATTATACAACGTGTCAGCAATACTGTAGGCATGTCTTCTTTATGTTGTGTATGAATGGATTGTTGTCTTTGAAGTCTCCTAGTAATACCTAAGGGTAGTGTGATGTATGGTAAAATCTAAAATAAAACGAGACCTTATAAGGGTTGAAGTTTGAGAGTGAGTCTACCTATAAATCACACGAACGGAGGGATTACATGCCCTACCATAATCTTCTCCCACCCTGTGGATGAACTGTCAAGTGTTCATTCCTAAAACTTTAAAAAATGAAGTGATCAGACTGTTACTCCATGTAATCCCTCCGTTCATGGATGTATTAGGTAGAATCACTATCAAACTACAACCATAAGGTCTTGTTTAATTTTAGATTCTACTTGGAATAACTCCGTTAATGTTCAATTAGCAAACATCAACTGTGCCATCCCGGTACTTGGCGGAATCACGCAACAATCCATTTCTGGTTTTACGATGATTGGATGAGCTGGAGGGAGTGTGGCTCATGGATTTGATGGTGTTATAAAATGAATCCGATTTCTATGATAGAAATGGGGAGTCACAGTTATTTACATGGTATTGTTAGTTAAACCTCCAACTTTCAATTTAAGAGGGGTTAAAAAGTCAGTCGGCGTTTAGATGAATATGTTCTGGGTGTCAATGAAAACGCAAGAAATAGTAGATTACAGGAGATTCGCAAGAAAACAGTACAATACCGTCTGATGCGGTTCCTTCAAAAGTACACAAAACGAGTCACAACATGGTCATATCGCAGAATAGAGTATATTAAATTCTTCTTTTTAACATTTCAAGCGAAACGTTCAGGTAAAAAGCCCTTTTCACATTGTAAGAGGTAGAACGCCAAGTACATGCGTAAGATAAAAGATTCAATTAATCAAAGAAAACGAGATAAAACAAGAACTGGCAAATTTAGAGAACATTCTTAAAGTTGAATGTATCAACCAATTTATCAAGTAGTCAATCATGCCAAACAGCTTAAAAGACAAAATATTTGAGTCAGCAGCTCACCAAAATGTATTAAATGCGACTGACTATTAACATTTAAAAGATAAACGACCAAAAGAAAAACCTATGCTAAATCTAGTTTTGACTCCACACCATAATATTTTACTTTATTCTTTCAAACGACAAGCCATATGACAAGGTATCATCATTCACTGGAGACGTACGAGTTTTGGTATAAAAGATAAAAAAGATTGTGGTTATCCCTTCGGGCTTTACAAAAGTGGTACTATGTTCAAGCTAAATGTTACATATATATATGAACGTTTTCTATTGTAAGTGTATATTATGCAAACTATAAATTCGTTTACACTTTTTAACCAGAGCATTTAGACATTCGGATATTTACTATTTAATGTACAATCATTCTTATGATTTTGGTAGATTGTTCCGGAAATTCGCATTCGAGTTAACGTCAAATAAAAATCTTTATAACATTATAAGGAACTTTTGAAAGATAAGGAAATTCTACTGAGAGTATGACTACACATCCCGCCGTATTGAATTTACAGCATATCAATTAGTTTTTCTATATTTCAAATATTTCGGGGTTAATCTTAATCCAGTGTAATTGGATCAATTTGTAAATTGATACATTGCATATAGATTACAATAAATTTTATGAACCGTGTTGAGTAAAGAGAGTGCCTATAACATTCGTATTTATGTAACGTACACTTATTTACTTGTATTTTCGCTGCTGTAATGACGTATTGATTATAAATTATAGAAGGCTGAAAGAAGGAAAACAAAAATCCTCAGAATTAACAAAGGACCGTATCCATGGGCATTTATATCGTAGATATCGCGCTAATCTATCGCATTTCTAAAGTATAAAGAATTACATATGCGGAAAATATTCAATGCTGTTCAAGTTTAATACACAAAATACTATTATTGTAAGTGGATTTAAGCCTGTTCCTATAAGGAGACATGGTCGGAGGTTGACTTATTCATATTCCATTGGCTTATGTTTTAACTACTGACTATGTTATTGCTTGCTCATATATGTACCGAAAATGATGATTGAAGCAATCAAGACATTGTTTTGTTGCGTACTGCGTAATTATAATGAATTCAGAATGCTGTTATGTTAACTTCACTATATGTTTACCATCGATTTTTTTATTCTGCATTACTCTTATAAAATTGGTGCGTTCCATTATAAATACGACCAGAACTATACCAATTTCAAAAGTTGTATTCATATTTTCAATAATCTTGCAGAACATAATCAGCCAACTATGCTGGTCACGTTTTGCCTGTATTTTGATCATTCTACGCAGATCTGTAAAACATACAAAGACTGTCACTACTATCACTGACTACTATCAGAAAGTGACCTGTTTCTGTCTACAACGGTCGTATTGAAATATTACTCGAACGCTTGCGTTTGCAAATATTTTCAGCCTTATGCTTACAATGCATCAATGACAGTGTTTCATTGTTAAATTAGTGATATTTCTTCCCCATATAAAACGCAATAACGGCAGGCAAACCCAGCGCAACTCCCACTGCAGCTACGCCGCCTATGCCTGCAACACCAGCCGTTCCTGCGGCTGCTGCGCTGAATAATATGTACTTCTTTTTGTTATTAAGTATGGTTCCACAAATTTGATAGAATACGTTTATATTCGCTTTTATTTCTTTATATATCATCTTGACGTGCTCTTTACAAGTGTCAACTGTAATAGTGGTGGTCACTTTATCGTTTTTTAATACCAAATTCGTACCATCCTTTTCACATTGCTCACTGTTACAGATAATGTGTATGACCTTCTCTACAAATTCCTTTTCTGAAATAGTTCCCAAATTTGAAAACCATATAACCGCCTCGATCACTGCATTTACCAATGATGGATGACACTTTTGATTTTCTACTACTGAAACCACTTTTTCACGCAATTCCTTTGCTTTATTAAAAGTATCGTTGGTAAAAACAACTGAATTTTTCTTGGTTATGTTATCTTCAATCACTTTATCCACCATTGCAATGATAGCATCTTTGTTTCGTGTCTTTTCTCTCAGGTCTTCGGCCTTGTTGTTTACAGCCAGCATCCTGTTACCAATTTTTTCTAGAAACGATTTCATATCCGCATTTTCCTTCTGTTTCTCCACATATTCGTTTAGGGAAATATCGCATAGGTCCGATTCAGGTTTCGTGTAAACCAGCATACAATAGTCAAAGAAATCGGCATGGCCACTAACCTGACAAAATATGTTTAAAAAGTTGTCATTATTAATGGTGGATTGAAATGATATGCTCTTGAAATGTGTCATATTCATTTTAGAAAGTTTGCCTGTTTTCATATGTTATGCTCATCCATAACAGTTCAGACTAATCCTTAAAACATGCAGCAGAGTTATTAAGGTCATTTACGTAAGTTTGAAAAAAAGAGTAAAACGTACCAATTATGAATGAAAAAAAAAGCAGGTTAGATTATGATGTTTATAATATGTGAACTATCGTATGAAATGTGCATCGCAAAGATAAAAAATCATTTAACTAATTGAAGGATGTAGTAACTTACTCTTACACTGTATTTGGATAAGATAACGCGCTCGTAATCAGATGACGAGTCAAGAAATATATGTGAATGCTTTCGTGATCTTATAAAGGGTTTTGATGCAGGTAAAAGCCGTTAACTCTATCTGACGTTGTTGTCTCCGAGGCTAATCCTTCACCCACATGTTTAGGAAATTCTCCAAGTTGTCATTCGTGACTTATAATACGAAAAGAAAATGTTTGGTTGGTTCTTGACATGGTCTAGATTGGTCCTCATTGGTCATCAGTAAAGTTTGTTTCTTAATCCTATCTGGGTGCGAAGTTAATTTAGTTCTTAAACCAAACTAAACCGGTGTAGAAGAAAGATGTAATACAAAACGTCGTTATTTTTTAGGCTATTTTTTTTCCAAGTTGTGAGATTAATTCTTATCATTGCAAACATTTATGGTCTTTTTACTGGTGGACCGTTGTGCTAAGAAAATCTTTGAAATGTTGTGACAAAGGAAACCAATTTAATTTAAAAATCTTGGAAAAAAATAGATATAATAGTAACAGTGCTTGGAACAATAACTCTCCTATTTGAGTTAATGAAATTATCACTTTCTGAACAGTTATTTTCCGTGTTTTATCTACTCTCGAACTAATTTTTGCCATTTTACGACTGAAAATTATATAAAAGACGACCTTTGCGCCATTGGGGAGGGTAAAGGGGTATAGAACACATATCTTAGCTGTGATCCGTCCTGGGGTGGGCAGAGGGCGTTTGTGTGGGATCGTTTGGATGGAAAACGGTTGTTTCTTCTGCGATATATCGTAATCATTCTGTAATGATTTTGCTAAATAAATTTAGCCAGTGTGGGTAAAGACAGTAACGTATGACATTGATTCCGGAGTGACATGTAGGTGTCCCCCATATTTGCGATTTTATCAGCCAGTCCAACCTTAAACAAATTGATCTAATTAAATGTGCAACTATATTATGATACATGTTGACTTGCATAGTTACCATCCAAGATCACAGGAGTGCACACACTTATATACAGTTATTCTACTAAAGGTGATGATTCCAAAGTTACTTGAAATACCTTCACTTGATTCAGGAACTTTTTTGTTTCTTTCGTGACCCGTGTCTCGCTTACATTCAGACAAATGACAAAACAGTGCACCCCCTCTCGTAGCATGAACGCCGTTCTTGCGAATTCTCGCTTAACAACGGAAGCGGATCTGACAGTGTCGAGTATTCCGGGCGTATCTACTACTGTTATCGTCCGATCGCCATTTACAGACGTCGCATAAGACGTTTCACTTGTTACTGAATTTGCAGACGGATCTGCTTTGAAAGCTATTCTTTCTAAGATGGTGTTGGCAGTAGAACTCTTCCCACAACCTGTCTTTCCAGCGAGGACGATTCCATAATTTCGGACTGCATGTAACGGACGTTGGTAAGTGTAGTTTGCCATTCTCGTTTGAAAATCGCCTTAAAGGAATTGGAATACGAAACTGTTAAATGTCATCGAAATATTTCGCTGATACTGGCTACATGACCAATTATAAGCAATGTAGTCATTCCTAAAACTGTCGATTGTTATATATTTAGGACTTAACTAAATGCGTTGTACGAAGTCATACTTACAGCTTATGTTCGTTAAACAATCAATAAAGCTCATAAGTAGTGCTTAATATTAAAATTTAAATGTGGTAAATGTCATGTTCGGTCAAGTTAGATTGACTTCGAACCTATTTGTTATGTTATTAAACACTATTTTCATTTAAGAATTAACACACATTGATGTTTTTTCGATATGCAAAAGACACAGCTCGGAAGTATTTCTCACGAAACCTTTAGAGTAGTCTGGTTATAACCATATAAAGTTCATATAGTTCAGTCAATCATGATGTACAGTATAGGACTGTGTGTCTATTTTTGTTTTGTAAGTCCTTCTCCGTAACACATGTAATTATAACACACATCAGTTTTCAATGATTAACAGGTACTCACCTTTTCCAGTTATAACTGATAAAGCAACGAGAATTGGGTGTTAATATTTAATTTAGAATATTGGCTGATAACCCACTAATTAATTGAAACTGTCGTAGAAGGATGTATGGAACCAACAGTAATTCTATATGAAATTTGTATGACCCAAATTCACTATTTTCGAAAAATAAACAAACTAGGTAAACATTTTTTATTTTACCCGTGGTTATATATGTTGATATTCCCACTAGAGCATCAAGCTGGTTCTTAATATACAAAACGTTGACCTTCTAGATCCATCTTTTGAAATCCTTTAATACTTGAGTTTTATTAATGTAATATGTTGTTACCTTTGCTTTTGAATAACGTAAGAAATATTTGAACTGGGTTATTTGCTTTCGCAATTTTCAATATTTCCCCAGGCTGAAACTGTAATCCAGCTGCAAGGCTGAGTATGGTGATCACCTCCAGATGATTCAGTGATTGTTGAAGTTTTTCCCATTCTGTTATCAAGAAGAAATTAAACAAGTTATAGAAGGAGATGAAGAAGGTAAAAGAGGAAGGGAAGGAGAAAGAGAAGAAGATTTATGATGACTACCTGTTTGATTGTCAATCTCTTCTGCTTCGCTACATTTGAAAACTGCAAAACAAAGAAGATGAAAAATCTTGGTAGTTAACAACTTCAGCTAGAATTCCCCTCTGGTGACTCTTTCATTTGACAGGAAACACTTCATCGTTTGTATGTTGGGTCAATTATTCATGAATTTTCAGTAGCTGAAATACTGGAATTGGTTAACGACATATTCCAACTAAACGTTTCTCAAACGACAAAGGTGTAGTAATAATGCACATACAATTATAAGGTTCGGTGTCTAATTTTTTAACAAATGACTATAGAAAACTTCTGGCATTTGGGAAGTCTAATTTTATTCCGTGTGAAAGGAAAATCACCGATTATCATGGTTTTATCAGTAACTGGTAAAAGTAAGTACCGGATAATCAGTTAACACTCTGATGTGTTTTATTATTTCTTAATATGTGTAACATTTATGAACGTTGCTTCTGAAAAGGATTTACAAACAGAGACTTCTTAAACACATAATCCTATTCTTAATAATTGACTGGACTAACTAGACTACTCTAAAGGTTTCGCAATAATTTGGTGCACATTTTAGCAGAAAGTATTTTCTTAACAGTAGAATCTGCTGACAGGTTTAAAATGTCAGCAGAGGTCTAGGTCTGACACATGTTAGACCTAACACAGGTCTAACATGTGTTAGGTTGAAATAACATCTCGGTTATACTCGTTTATGTGTTGTCTCTTATTCACAGTACGAACTGATCAAGCCATGTTTATTGGGTGGGAGAATAACTTCTTAGTTGGCTCACTGCATTACCGATTGATTCATAAATTATGCTTATTATGCAAGTTTTGCAATTGATTCAGTTTGGAGTTGCTGCTAAAAACATGTATATACTATCTTGTTACATCACTCTATCAGGTGTAAACCTAATTAGACATACGGTTGCAGAGATATTGACAGGTTAAAAAGGTTATGGTAAGCCATTCCACTCAATAACATATTAATGAGATGGAAACAAAAAAGGACAAATTCACACATTATGGAGCATCAACCTACCAAGTATGATATCGATTCAACTTGTGTTTTTGAGATATTCTGTTTACAAGCTAGCCGTCACATACACACTCACACACACACGCACACGATTGCAAAGTTTTCTGAGCTTGTCGCATTGTAGCCAAAAATGGGTCGAAAATAATAAACAAAACCACCAATTATGTTCAAGTTAAAAATAGAGGGTTACACATATACAAAAAAAATTAATCCTCACATATTTGTTTCCTCATTTTTATATATTATTAATTAGAACATGTCATAATCGGTGGACTCTATGTATCGAAGCGGGCATATTTGTAACATTTATCCAAATAACTTAATTTGGTTCAAATTTACGTGAACTTTAGCTCTTCGAAATCCTCTAGAAAGTTTTTGCACTAGTCTTATAAAAACACCCTATGAAATCCATATCTTCTCTTGCGATTTATACGAAATTTGTACAAAATATGACGTTCATCCACGTTGACTAAATTTTATTATGAACACTGACTAGAACCCAACACTATGTGAAAAACGTTATGAATACTCTTCGATATTTTACAATTTTATTAAAGTTATAACTTGAAAGAAATTTCTTGCGGGATCATTCAAAACAAGCAGTAGAAGTCAAAACATCTCCTTAAAGCGTCTTGGGCTATATTTAAATCTTACGTATTTGTGACATTACTACTTTGAATGTATAGTGGCAGGATAATAAATAACACACAAATAGTTGGAAATTGTCCACCCAATTCAATTCCACGAAAAAGTTATATGTTTCAAATAACTAGTTGAAATCGTTGAGACCTATAATCGCAATAATGAGAAAGGGTCAAGATTTTAATATAAAATTGTGGTAATTTTGAGGATGTAGTGAATGTTTTGAGACTACTAACCACTATTTCAAGAAGAAATAAATATAAATTTGAGATAACTAATTGACTGTATGTTAATGTAATTTATGTTACCTTTGCTTTTGAATAACTCGATGAATACTTGACCGGGGTTTATTGCTTTCACAATTTCTTCCATTTCCAAAGACTGAAACTGGTAACCAGCTGCGAGAATAAGTATGGTGTTCACATCCAGATGATTCAGTGATTGTATAAATTTTTCCACTTCTGTTATCAAGGAGGAATAAAAAAGTTAGAGAAGGAGATGAAGAAGGAGAAGGAGTAGAAAGAGGAGAAGAAGAAGATTATTACCTGATTGATTCTCCATATCCTTTGATTTGCTACGTTTGAATCCTACCAAAACAAAAGAAGATGAAAAAATCGAGGTGGTAAACAGCTTCAGCTAGAATTCCCCTCTGGTGACGTTTACATTTGACAGGAAACATTTCATCGTTTGTATGTTGGGTCAATTATTCATGAATTTCCAGTAGCTGAAATACTGGTATTGGTTAACGACATTTTCCAACTAAACGTTTCTCAAACGACAAAGGTGTAGTAATAAAGCTCATACAATAATAAGGTTCGGTGTCTAATTTTTTTAACAAATGACTTAAGAAAACTTCTGGCATTTGGGAAGTCTAATTTTATTCCGTGTGAAAGGAAAATCACCGATTCTCATGATTTTACCAGTAACTGGTGAAGGTGAGTAACTCTTAATCAGTAAACACTGATGTGTATTATAGTTTCTTATTATGTGTTACATTTATGAATAGTTGCTTCTGAAAAAGGATTCACAGACAGAAACTACTTCAACACTTAATCCTATGCTTAATAATTGACTGGACTAACTAGACTACTCTAAAGGTTTCGCAATAATTTTGCGCACATTTTAGCAGAAAGTATTTTCTTAACAGTATAATCTGCTGACAGGTCTAACATGTGTTAGGTTGATGTAACACTTCAGTTTATACTCATTAATGATGATCTCTTATTCACGAACTGATCAAGCCATGTATATTGGGTGGGAAAATAACTTCTTGGTCGGCTCACAGCATTACTCATTCCAAACATAAGGTCCCCAGTTCGAGTCACTCCTATATTTATGTATGTCGTCTAGTTACAAAGTTGAAAAAGACAATTCCTAATCATAGACGTTAAATATCAATCTAAGAGACTGACCTCGGTCGGCTTGCGGCTTTGATAAACCAATGAGGCTTTTACGCGAGTTCCTTATTGCAGGATGATCTAAAATACATACATACATACATATACATACATATACATACTCATTGATTCATAACTGCTTTATGAACCGACCGATACAATTGTGATTTTGCGTATGGTAATCGCAGCTCGATTCAATCTTCGGTAGTTTATATATAACCTCATAAAGTATAACAGTGTTAAATGTGCCAACAACAATTTCAGAGCATCAAAGGATTCCTGCTAGAATAACATATGGTTCATTACGGTGGTACGTACCGTATCGGTACTACTGTTAGTGGTAAGCTACACACAAGTGTAAGCTACGAACAATATTTTGAACATTTCCGAGGTGACCTGATTATAGACTTGAAGAATTGGTAAAAAAAATATTAAGTTGATATGTTATACTAACGTTTAAATAACGTTTAAAAAAATACAAAGTGTTCAGTTACCGCGATATGGTAAACTTGACAAAACTTAAAACGAATGGGATTTATTGTGATTCCCGATACTAATAATAATAAAGTAACTTTACTTTTCTTCTGTTCCTTTCAGATCAGATTGCTTCAATGTTTATGTACTCCCTCATAACTGTTCATAACATGAATACTTAAATTTAATAATCATGTCAATAACAATGCAAGTCGACCTTTTAAATAGTTTTTGTGGCAATAAAAGAAAAATGAAATAACTTGATGACTAGAATGTACTTTGTACTTATGCAACATGTACATGTAATATAATATTGACATGCTGTGTATTTATGAATAACTTAAGTAGTAAAGCATTCATGATTTCACATGTTTATTGAGTGTTTGCGGTGGTTGACTTATCAGCAGATACATATTTTTTAACGACAAACATCGCAGTAGAGTTTATTTCCTGTTATATTTATGTCCAACTGTTGCAATACCATTGATCGGTCCGACAGAAAAAAATAGTCAAAATGTAAAAGAGATTGAAGTTAACTTTAATTTCAACATATTTTTGAGGAGTGGAGGGGTGGAAGGGGTGGTTAGTTGGAAAGGTGGAGTGGTGGAGGGTGAAGGGTTGTAAAGAGGTCGACTTGCTCAATTATTGTCAAAAATTGTTTATATTCAACCAGAAAACTAAAACGTTGAATGGTTCTGATGCCCAAATATATCCATAGTGTGGTAAGCCATACTAGCTAATATTCATGAACCTGCGCACATCAAAATGAAGAGAGATTATCTATTGACTAATGCGGCAACATATAAAGGAAGGTACCAAGAATCAGTTATCAGGTTGGCAAATCTATTTGGTGACATAGTATTAAAGCAGATACATGCATGAATATTACTGAGGTCAAATTTTTCAAGTTATAATCATGTATCTATATACTTACATTGTATTATTTAGGTTCATATATTAATATATCTACACATACATAATATTTTAGATGATTGATTGAGAATTTGATGTTTAATGATTAATCTTCTTGATATTTACAGAAAACAAAACGGTTGGCTGTATGAATGTAGTGTGACAAATATATTGTGACAAGGTTGAACACAATTTAACATTTGGTTCTTGTCGTATGTTTTAAAGCCATTTCTTGCAATTTGTTGAGTATCAAATGTATGTATGACATAAAATTGGAGACGAGGTAAGAACGTTCTTATTATGTACCAACATCACCATAGCAGTATGCCCCACCTATTCATTTATATACATACCATGGGAACCCAACACAATTTACTCATCACGGGGCGTCTACCTAGCAAGTTTATCATTGATTAATTTTTTCAAATTTTCAAAATTTAATTGAACACAATTTAACATTTGGTTCTTGTCGTATGTTTTAAAGCCATTTCTTGCAATTTGTTGAGTATCAAATGTATGTATGACATAAAATTGGAGACGAGGTAAGAAC
>JAIPMN010023791.1:0-10109 GCA_020650975.1 Apostichopus californicus
ACGACGCCACTGTTTAAGTAGGCAATATTATCATGACGAATTTAAAGGTATATACACTAACATGAAAACACGTTATAGTGTTTGTGGTTCTTTCTGTTAACGAATAAATTACAATCAACTTACCACTCCGAGGGTAAACAGGTACGTAAGGGAATTGTCAGGCTGTACAACGTAAGCAGCGATATCGCCCTGTATTGTACCATTAGTTTCATGTGCTAAAGTATTGATGTACGGTGGGGAGGTCGTATTTAAGTTTATTTGCATCAGTCTCCCCGGATACTGCTTGGTGATCTTAACAAGAAAAAGGAAAAGGAAACTTGTTTTAACATTAAACTAATGAAGCAAGCATCACTCTTTCAATGTTTAATCTCATCAAATCTTTCCTAAATCCTGTCAGTGACCAACTGTACTCATAACACCGATTGCTGCTAACACTCCATCACAAAACTAAACTACAAAATATGGCTACGAAATATTGTATTGATGCTGACTATGTTTGCATTGTATGGTATTAGTTGAGACAAGACCAGGGTCTTCCTATTGCTACATTGTAACAGTGTTGTTTACGTAATTATTTAACAGGTGCGTTTAAAATCTAATGAGTTATACTGTTGTATTTGTCCCTTCTGTTACTGTTACTTGTCATTCAGCCTTTGAAGAAGATCCTGCTAGGATCGAAACGTCAGGCCCACTTACTTTTTTTACAAATTCTCTTACACAGGCTCTCTAGTGGGTAAGCAGTTTGCTAACAGTTTTATTTTATTTTGAGTTATACTGTTATAACATTGAAGTTCGTTGTCTAAATCAATCATGAATTATTCAAGATAGCAAATAACACATGTTTCTATGATATGCTGAGCCAAAACTTTTAATAACTTCGTTGTGAGGTGTAAATAATAATCATATCCGTAAGGCCGGAAATTATAGAAATGAAAGTTACCTCTGGAAGAAAATTAGCAATGGGAAACTCGGATGTGTTCAGACTAATTTTTCCAGTTGGTAGCTACATGGACAGTATATAGAGAGAGAAAAGCAAATGAGAAGAGGCGTGTAAGTATAGTGATGTTGATTACTGAAAAGAACCATCGATAAGAACAATGCATTATTTAAGTGAAGTTACGTTACAATTAGACTTTGTAATTAAAAACAAGACGGCAAGGTAGTTATATCAGGCTAACTCTTGGATCGTGCCTCAACTCATCGGTAGTCATACAAAAGTCAAGTCAAGTCAGTTGCTAGTTTGTCCAGTTGAAGACAAGTCAGACACATGAATCAACTGATGTCAATTACATATATCTGCCTGAGTCAACTCGCATCAGTAGTTGACTTAACAAGTCACTGTAAGTCCCTCGTAGGCTGTAGTACAGTAATATTATTATTCACCAATTTAAGGCCTACTGCCAGAATTGTCAGAATCCCACGTAATTTATAGATCATGAAGATTTTCTTCTCGTTAATATTTGCGCACAAGTTAGCATTAAATTGTATATTTTCAAGGACTAATTTGATATATTTACGAACCTGTTTCACAACCCAGTTCGTTATCATTGCCCACCAGTAATATAGATGTATTACCTATATTAGTTTAGGGTTAGAATATATGCTAAACCTGCATCCATAGCCTTAGTGTGTTTGCACTTGTTTTCATCGCTAGTGTAAAATTTATAAAAAAAAGTCTACAGAAGGCATTGAATTACCTTTCTCCTTCGAAAAGATAACTCGAGTCACTTTGGGTTGCCGACTCGAGCCAAATCAACTCATTTTGTGTCCAAAGCAATTTCATGTCACCTCAAAATATGATTGGAGTTGACTCTTGACCAAGTCATGGACATGACGTGTTAGTGCATGGGTATTAGACAACCACTTGTAGCGATGCGAAACTGTGATAATTATGCAAAACTTGATATGAAATAAATTACATTATCAAAATATAACTCACATTATCCTGTGTAACGTTATAGGTGAGGAAACCGGTGTTGTGTAGTACATAACCAGCGCTATTGGCGAGGTAATCGGTAATCCACATATAGAACATTCGGGAGTCTTCGGGATCCGAAGGAATAGCTGGGATCGGAACAGGAGCTTCAGAATGGTGATTGATATCATATACTTCTCCCTGGTGATAATAAAGGACATATGTATAGCATACGTATTCGTATGTAAATACCAATGTGGTGATGAGGTACATACGCCATTCAAATGATAACATCACAATGAAGAAATAAAAGACTAAAAACGATGATTTGTCGAAGTATTTTCAATACAGTATAGCCTAATATTTACCAGATATAAGCGATAACTTGATAACGTTTAAAAAAACCTGTACGCAACTTCGCGTACAGTAAACAACGATATACAGTATGTATATTTTGCTTACAATGCGTATATAACTCACCTTATGAGCTGTATTTATGGATGTGTTAAATACTGGTGGCGCAACCAGTGAGTAATCAATCTCTGCTACGTCGTTGAATGGGACTATCACTGATCAGTAAAAATAGAAGGGTTTATTTAATAAACTTAAATTCCTGAATTTTCTTGCAAGATGTACTTGAAAGATTTATTATGAAATCAACATTTGGAACTGAAGTTTGACTGTAATAAATATAGTTTTTATCCAAACATACATTTAAACCAGGAATAACCCTTTAAGATGAAATCTATCTATGACGTATTCTTCTTCTTCTTTTTTTCTTTTCCATACTGATCTGTTCAAAATACATAACTATGAAAACTTATTAAATATCACCTGCTTAATTTTAAACTATTATTCTATTTGCCTCTCTTCCCCATTATTCGTATAATTTTACTTTTAATTTTTAATTTTACTAAAAGTACTACATGAACCCCCAGGGGGTGCATGAGTCCATCCCATGGGGGTTCGTGAGACGTTTCTGAAAGTCAAATCTAGAGTACTTTTTGTTGAACTAAAATATGATATATCATATAATTTAGTGATGTACAATATACCAATCGACAAACTCTTTTCGCGTTCCAAACGCATATGTTGCCAAAGTAGTACCGTACCGTGCATTTGATAAATAACTGAATTATGAAACAGACAGAGGCCGCATGACTTTAGTGAAGTATAGGTGTATGCATGACAGTACAATAATACACTATGAACTTGATCTTTTACGAAGCACTGATATGCGTATTATAGATAATAATGACGAAAAGTTCTAACATCCAAAGGGGGTTCGTGGGGGGATAAATTTAGGGAAACGCTGCTATAGACTATACTAAACTATAATAAAAACAAATACCTTTCAGTGTGCTGACTTCCTGCTCCAGATCTTCGTTTATTTCTTTCACTATGGCCGTGCATACCTGGAAGACAGGAAGTAATATATCATCGATTATGATAAGGGTGCGACAGGGGTGGCAGACGGACCTATGTTTTTTTTTAAATGATGGGAACTATATCCATCACCAGGGCATAAAACATACCGAATTGTATGGTATTTGCTCATCCCAAATTAGGATTTTGTCAAGTCTCTTGTGGCGTATTTATAGCGCTGCCAAGACGTATACTAACCCTTTGCGTATTCCTACCCACGGAATTCCCTCTCGATTTCTGTTTCTGTTATTTACAGATGATGTGAGCAGTGACTGAGTAAGGAGAGCGGCAAACCTCTCCTCATCGTATATTGCAAAGGTCTCAAACTTTGAAGCACTCAGACAGACAGGCTCAGCAGAATTTCATCTCAATAGAGTAGATTGAGCCCGCCGCACCCTGTCCGACTGACTATGATCCGACTCAACTCGACCGTTGCTATGAAGGAAATCGCGCATAGTCGGGCAGTGTGCCTACATGTGCTCACTATAGTAAGAGTAATCAAGAGTTTGACAATGTTATGTCGCGTCAGATTCAATCGGCAAAACTAAATGAGTAGCATTGCCCGACGGGCAGTCGACAATGTGCCGACATAATTGACGACTAAAGCTGGTCAGTCTTAACAAAATAGTAACCAATCACTGGAAAGCAATTTTGCACGTGGCTCCCAACGGGCACCTTTTGGTAACAGAAAATAGCCCTTCTGTGTGCTGATCAGACATTCAGTGCATTTACGGGCTCACTTGTAAGATTACGGGTATTTACGACTATCGAAAACTAAGGTCACGTGATCGAGTTGAGTCGAGATTCATACTTCCCTATATCAAGTTTAGGGAAGTATGTTTGTTCCTATTTGTTTCAAAACTGACGGCTTTGATTAGAGAGGAACTGATCCACAGGAGGAAGTGTATTTGTTTTAAACAATAAAATTAGTAGATTGCTGACACAGAAGGAACTTCCCGCTAGAAAGGGCTGAACATTTAGGTCCCTTTAACAGAGTTGTGTTTGCTCAAACAGCATCTTGCTGTTTTTTGGTTAACACGTTCACACTTAGTATGACACAGAGTATGCTTGATACTGAGGAATATATATATGTTGTGAAAAAATAGTCATATATATTTACTTACCCAACCTTCCTCCAACCACTCCCGCCCCCTCGCCCTCCCCCCCCCCTCAATATTTATATTAGTAATTATCGTACATTGTTCCATTTCACAACTCTATCAATTATATTCGTCCGGCCCTCAAAGCTGCAAGTTTTGCTCTTAGAATTTACCAGTCCATAATACTAAACGTCCAAGACTCGGTTGTAACTTATGATGTGAAGTAGTTGAAATGCTGCGAATATTGGTTTCTAGTTGCTCGCATGTCATAAAGCATTTTGCGGTGGACGCAGCAGTTTATAATAGAAGTTAAACCATTGTTTACGAGGGGGTTGCTTCCTATATATCATTGTACAGTTATACCCAGTACCTCATCTAAGACATGTTATGAATAAGATGTTCTCTTTACAGAAATATTGTAAGTCATTACAGTTTCAGGGTTATTCCAAAGGGTTAAAATATTGTTAAGGAAATTCGAATTATAGTATAACTTGTGGGTTAAGGTTTGGGTTAGGTATATAGGGTTAAGGTTTGGGTTAGGTTTATAGGGTTGAGGTTTGGGTTAGGTTCATAGGGTTAAGGTTTGGTTTAGGTTCATAGAGTAAATATTTGGGTTAGGTTCATAGGGTTAAGGTTATGGTTGGTAAAAGGTTAGGCAGTTAGGGGTTAGGAGTAGGGGTCGGTGGTTAGGTCAGGGTTAGAGATTGATTTACATGTTTCTTTCAGTTATACTTACCTCTTTGTTCATTGATTTCTGGATACTATGAGCAAAATCGTCTCTGAATAGGTTGTAAAGCCAACTAATGGAAGAAGAAAATAACAGACTTTATTTTTTACTAAGGCTATTATACATCTTTTGTGTAATATACTATTTCAAATAATATTTCGAATTTTTTCTACGTTAGAATTAATATAACTGTTTTGTTTTCATGTGATTCAGTCAATGTGTGTTGAAAACAATACAAAACATTTAAAGTCTGATCAGGTCAAGTTAGTGTATTTTTATAAAATTAAAAAGTAGTAATGTTAGTAGCGTTTAAGTATATAATATTGTACTTTCAAATTAATTCATAACATTTCTATATTGTATTTAGTCAATTTTGTAACGTTGTTTCAATAATTTAAATATCTCCAGCTTATAACATAGCGTGAAACAATGTATTAATATTGTTAAAACATAACCCTATTTAAGGTATTGAAGATCAATGTCGTAAGGTATATTTGTATTGTTCATCAAGAAATACAAATAAACTATCACATCACCTAAGGTGTGTGGCTTTACTTGTTGTATTAAGTTTATCGTAATGTGATAAATGAAACATCTTCAAGTTCCTACCTTGCACCACCGTGAAGTTTAATGGAAACTTGACCAGCGTTTAAGTAGCAATCTGCATCAGAACTGGAGACAGTAGGACGCCCTCCTTCGTCAACACCTGACAACAAATGAAGATGTTATAAAGAGTATTGGTTATATGCGATGTTTTGTTTCACAAGCTTGAACAGGCGTAGAGCAGGTTAAGCAGAACATTTCGTCTTTCTGTACACGCTTTAACATCTTAGCCACGAAAAAGGTTCTTTTATGTTTGCAATTCAGTTTGTACGATTATCGCAACCGTTAAATAAAAGTGAAGATCGTGCGTGATGTCTTACCTACGTGGATAGTAACGGACGCGTCTACTGCACTGACCGACAGATCGAACGAACCATGATCCGAGACACTGTATCATGAAACAGGAGTGAACAATATCATAGCGCTACATGTGTTATTGGTTAGTTTTGTGGGGGGGGGGGGGTCATAATTGAAACTCACCATAATACAGCGACCATGTAGACCAGCGAAATATTCTGTATAGTAGTACGTAAAACAGTTCATCGTGTGGGCCTACTGGGAATGTGTACAGTGATAATATTTACACTTAACTACGCAAGGTTCAGCTCAGATAGAATACGAGAACAAGAAAGAGGTATAGATAATGGCAAAATGAGGAAATTGTCCTCACCTTTACAACCCACGTGCCGACACATCCACTTTGTCTATTATTCCCCATACTCTCATCTTAGTATCAACATAGTGATATGTATGCGACCCTCCAATATATATAGGCACACACCATACCGCACCATATACTCATTAGGTCACGTGGTGACAGTTCAGTTACACTATAGATACTCACAAGTGGTATTTATACTTCCAATCTCCATGGACGGATAAACTAACACCTTGAAGAGAGACAGTTAGCCCTACACCAGGTTTAGTGGTTATTGTTGAGGATGGTATGTCAAATGACGTCACTCGCATTCTGCAAAGAAACGCAAAGGGAAACATACATTATTCCAATCATAAAAATAAAAATGAAACAACTTCTACAGAAAGGATGTAAACATTCATCTCTGCTTATTTTTCAATTACGAAACTTTTTCATACTTTTCTGCACATTTAAAATTAAAAAGTCGTGTCAAGACATCCAATGTGTAATGACATTGTTACACGTGTGTTGTGCGCTTTCTTTCCTTATTGAACACAAAGTTCCTGTAGAGATTCCTTCGAAATGTATGAAAGGATGCTACAGGAACGAATAACAATGGTACAATAAAATGAATCTGTAATGGAGTTATGAGAGGGTGGGGGAGGGGGGGGGGGTGATTGAATACAACGAGGGGAGAGGTGAAAAGATAATGTATTAATGAAGTTTTACCCTTTCAACTCATATTTAATGTGACCAATGGGGGAGCTCGCCTTTCCTGCCTGATCTGGTATGGTTAAGGCGGTGATCTTTTGCTTCAGAATTGCAACTCCAACGTCACGCACTGTAATGTGAAAATGAAATGAAATATATAATTGAATATGTAATCATCATACAAGATTTTGCGTTTTACGGTCTATGTAGAGAAGTTAGTTTCATGATATTTTCATAAGTTGGTGGAAGTTCTGATCCACAGAATAAAAGAAAAAAAAACGACATTATTTACTAAGTTCAAACTGTTTCAAATTGCATGCAAAATTTAAATCCCTATGAAATGCAGAAACAAGCTGTAGGCGTCCACAGGGCCTATAGCCATTTAATATATTTTTTATAGTATCAATATTTTGGGTCATTACGCCTTATTGCAAGAAGGACACACTGCTAAATCGATTCATAGTCCAGTATTAGAAGAAACAACAAACAAGAACCGAAACCAATCTTTAGTTTGTAAACTATTTAATGTTGATGATTTCACCTATTTTATATATTAATTTTGGTAACCATGATGTTGATTTCGAGATGAAAGGTTTGTCTCAATTGTGTAGTTGATTGATTAAGCAATACATGCAATTATTTTTCAAATTATAGTTGATTCCCCAATTTGAATTTTGTCCGTTATGGCCGCCCATAGTCCAGACGATCCTATTCCTTATTTAAATAGACTCATGATGTCATACAAGGGGATTCCCCTGTTGCGGTCGAATTGTTCCGCTTTGTATACCTGGCACGTATGGTGTGATGTTATCACAATACAGGTTGTGGAATGAATAGAACGATTTCAAATTCACTTACTTGTTCAAGAAGAAAACTTGATTTAGACACGCACACATTATAGGTATTGCATATGTAAATGTTAGTGGTTTCACAGCGAACATGTAAAAGTACTGATGCTATACATCTTAGGTAATTCATTGAATCATGTTTGGAAGCACCATATACAGCTTTCATAAAGGTGGATATCCTACTTCAGGTGGCCGTACACTCCATACAGGCCTATCGTGCTATTTTCTATGTTAGGCAAATTGAGACAAAAGACGTTTGACATCCAATTCCGTCCATTTTGCAAAAATGCAAATATCTGACCTTCTCTGCATTTCATAAGACCACCCCACCCCCCCCCCCACACACGTACATTCTTATAGATATGATAGGGAGTTAATCAAATTAGAGAGGCTGTTACCGTTTATGCTGTTGTATGCTATATAAACGAGGTCTTAGACCACGCTAGTCGAGTTGAAACATGAGCCTAACTTATACCCTACATATTCTTAGTTGTGTGCATTCGTTATAGGTCTCTTTTATCATGTTGTTCATAATGATAACATATGATATATGAGAATAGCATTAATTCTATGTATAAGGCCTATACTTACAGAAATTGAGTCCATTTTGTGTGATACGAGCCTCGAATCCCGGTTGCGTAGAGAGTGTCACAGCACCGATTCCAACCAATGTCACTAGAAGACACACTATTGTCCTGGTTTGAGTAAGTACCTCCATAACGAATAACATGTCATTCACTATTAAAGCAAATTCGACTTGACGATCTATTTTATACCTAAACACTGTTTCGATTTGGTTTTGTTAAAGTCAAGTTCCTAGTCATCAATTCACACTAGTGCTTCCCTGTTGTAATTATCATATTGTTCGACACAGCTTTCTCACAGACAGCGGGAAGTAGAAAGAGGAACTAATTAGGCATGTTTACTGTTCAGTTTTGTCAACATATGCAAAGCACAACTATTTGCTTTACAGACTCGCGTGGGCGTTGATATATGAAGTGAATTAGCAAAGTAGTTTACGAAAGATTTTCAGAAGGTATATACCACCCAGGCGCGTATCCAGGGGGGCGTTGGGGGCGCGCGCCCCCCGGGTAAGAAAAAGAGGAGGGAAAAAAAGAGAAGAAAAAAGGAAAAAAGAGGGGAACAAAAGAGGAAGAGGAGGAGAGGAAGGAGGGAAAAGAAAGAGAGAAGAAGGAGAAAAGGAGGGAGTAAAAGAAAAACGCCAAGCGCCGGTAAGAGAAAGAGGAACAGTGACATCATTACAGCGCTGATCCCTATTATATACACAGGGTAGCCAGTGACGGATCAAGGATTTCGGAAGGGGCGTGTGCCTCACCCTACCCCTTACACCGACAACTCCATTTTTGACGTTTCCATTTTTCCTCTCTCACTCATGATCTATATATAGTACATGTGGTCTTTTATAACGCGTGTGTGTGTATATACGCCAAACAATTGTAGAATTGTGCTATGAAACCAACTGTGGCTGGTCTCGAATTCGACCGTGTCGTCGGGGAACATGACGCATTTCGGGAAGGGGGCGACCGCCCCCCCCTTCAGCATATTTTTTTTAATGATATTGCTAGTAATTTCAAAATAGAAAGTGCTTAGATGCAACTTACAAGGCCTGGGAAGTGTCATTTCCAGCGATCTGGGAGGCATTTTCGGCCAAAATTTTCTTGTACGCTTCGCGCCAACTCATGGTGGCGCTACGCTTACATAATTTGCCTAAAGGCTTCGCTCCTCCCTTGGCAAATTCCTCGCTACGCGCCTGTTCGAATTTGTAAAGCAAACAGCAGATATCACATCATATCAGTGAGCATGAAAATGGCGTTCCAGGATGAACAGCCTCAAAACTGTCTGACTTGCCCGAAGAAAATAACCAAAAATTTTCGCGCGCTCCGCGCGCGTTCAACATGCTAATGTCATATAAGCAAGCAGCGGTTATTACATCGCATGCCATCGTATACCGTACGGTCCGTGAAAGTTGCTGCGGGATGCATAATGTAAACAACGAAATGTCCTATGTAGATAGAGAAAAAGCATGGAGGTCCAATTATGTCAAAACTCTCATTTACATTAGTAATGGCGAATTAGTCGGCCAAGCTTAGAACTTTATTTTAATTACCAAGGAGATAATTTT
>JAIPMN010023795.1:7531-30311 GCA_020650975.1 Apostichopus californicus
GGGAAGATGGAGGGGAGTTGGAGGGGATGTGGGGGAGGGAGGATGGAGGGAAGATGGAGGCGGGCATATGAAGGATGAGGGAGAGGTTATAGAGGGAGATGGAGGGAAGATGGAGGGGAGTTGGAGGGGATATGGAGGAGGGAGGATGGAGGGAAGATGGAGGAGGGGATATGAAGGATGAGGGAGAGGTTATAGAGGGGAGATGGAGGGGAGATGAAGGGAAGATGGAGGGGATATGCAGGAGGGGAGATGGAGGAGGGAAGATGGCAGGGGGAAAGGGGGAAGAATCAAAGGTCAAGAGTAGAATAATAGTAGGAGGGAGGAGAAGGGACACAGGAATGGCAAGGTTACACCCGTGGATACTACTGGTAAGTAAGGAGTAAGGTGAGGAAAGTGAGGCACATAGAGGGAGAAGGGGAGGAACACAGACAGGGTGAGGCAGGGAAAGCTCACCTAGCCAAGGGATTGTAACTTTGCGCCAAGGCCCAGCAGGACCTGAGGGCGTGTGATGGTGATTCCTTGAGGAGCTCAATGCTTAGTCGACGTAGCCATTCCATCCAATCATCTCTTGAGAAGAGCCTGTGGACCGACCATGCCTGTAAATCATCAAGAAATGAGAACATTTGATTGGCTTATTTCCTGTTTTTCTGATGAATATTCATTGCAAGTTTCTATCATCTAGACTAGAATTGCCTGCAATAAGCTTAAGATTCCATTAACACAAGATATGTTCAGTTGAGCTGGAGGGAGGGGGAAAGGGAGAATATTTGAAGACATTTCAAATTTGCTGACAAAGAATATTTCATCGAGAGCACTACACTAAGAAGGTCAAAAATGAGAATTTAAAGACTAAAACTTCTCAGAACCTGTCCAACAAGTTGTAACCGCTTACTCCAAAGACAAACCACAGAAGGTTTATAAAGCAAGTTCTATTCCAAATATGTTTATTGTCTAGAATGGGATTTGAAACGGTGATCTCAGGATAACAAACTCTATAAAAACCTCTCTTGTTAAAAAAAAGATTGTTGCAGAACTCTGTAAAGTATTACAGTGCATAAAATAATGTAAAAATGTATTGTTACAGAACCCTGTGAAAATATTACAGTGCATAAGTATGAGACAAACACCTGGTTACAATTAGTGACGAGAGTAACATATTGCATCCAGTGCTATTTGTGAAAGCAAAGAAGGAAAACACAAAGGCAAAAAATAAAAGGAACTTTAGTTTGAAGCAGTGAACACCTCAAGGTTGATATCAAAACTAACCTTTGAGAGGTTTGAGATGCTGACAGGAAGTTTCTTGGGGGCAACTTGCTCTGCTGTTGTAGTCTCCTCTTTCCTGTGGCTGGACCGTTTCTGACGAGCCCTCATCTGGAGTAGCTCATCCTCCACAATAGTGGTTCCCTAAAGAAGAACAAAAACTAATATATTAAAACATCAAATATATTAAAACATCAAATATATTAAAACATCAAATATATTAAAACATCAAATTTAAACTGACAACAAAATTATTTTTAAGTGATTTGAAGTACTTTTGAAGTAATTGAAGTAATAATGAAGTAAAGAAGAAAGTTAAGTACTCATGGACAAGTTCTTTTTTTTCTTTAAATTTTCACAAAAAATGAATTCAACAATATCACCATGCTGGCTACTTCAATTGGAAGTGTACCAAACAGAACAAACCATTTACCATCATTGAGATCTTCCTTCGTGAGGTATAAATATAGTTAGTATAATAATATACAGAAATAAGATTTAAACCATTACAGTATGACCTAATACAGCACGCAAAGTAGATCAATACACTTGTCTCACAGACACAAATAATAAGAAAACCGAAACTTGGTAACTGTAAAATTAGTCTCATTGGTATGAAGGTGAAGATAACACGACCGTTCTCTACGCCACTAGACCACCCAGCTCTCTGAACTTCTTAGATCTTTATACCAGAAATGGCTCCCATTTTTCATTTATCAAATATTTTGCCTAGTTCTAAGAATATATTAAAGTAGATATAGTGAGCGATAAGTGGTTTCACTTTTAACTTGTAAAAATTCTGAAACTTTAAAATGGAAAGGGGATGAATTCACCTTGGCAATCTTCAAGATGAGGGTTTCGTATTTCTGGTGGTGGACCCGATGTCGGATCAGAACCTTGTGTACCATCGGGATGAAGATCATGAACTTACGGCCCAGCTGAAGGACCACGGACGAGAGGGTCTCCATGGCTGGACCTCTCAGTTCGGGGGTGGAGTCTAAGGTGCGGACCAACGGGTGGATGATCCTCGAAGCAAAATCCGTGAAATCTAAAGTGTCGCTGAGTTTGTCGATGGTTTCCAAAGCGGTTCTGAAAGAGACGAGAGATGCGTGACTGGTTGCGTTATGCAAAAGAAACATTGAATATGCATTATTGGATGGTTTACGATGGTTTCATAAATGCGACTTCCGTTCATGATCTGAGGCGCTAAGTTTAACAGGGATGGTTGAAAAAGATTTTTGTGGAATCGGTAAAGTCATATTTATTGATTGAATGGTGAAGATTTTGAGGACTAGTGTCTGTAAGGATGACATCACACAAGAACAATCTATGACCCCTGGAATATTACAGGGTTCGTCAGTTTATTAAAACAATGTTATCTCTACACAGCAATATCTAGAGTTAATAACAATAAACTGAGATGGGAGTTTTTGTGCTGGCATCAGTGTCTGCCACCAGTATGATGCCACCGGTATGCGATAAGTATGTTGCCACCATCATGCCATCAGTATGCCACCAGTATACTCCTTAAAGTCTCATTTGTCTATGCTTGTTCCGGTTGCAGGAACATAGCAAGGCAAGTTATTTATCCGACCAAACCTGATAGGTCTAAAAGGTTATTCTGACATAGCTGCCAACAACAATTACACAGAGGTCAATATTACAAGCATTTCACTTGTGGGAATTTCAATAGCTAAACCACCATTTCTCTTTCATTTTCCTGTGCAAAAGAATTTTTATTAAAAAAAATTCAACATTTCTTATCACCCCAAAATGAGTATGCTGTATCATTAATCAAGTGTTCTATGTTTGGCTGGCTTGACCTGTTCAGTTTCAGTAGCAATAAAGTTATTGAAAATCAACTTAATTCCCACAAGTTTAAAGGAAAACCAAGATTTGAGTTATAAATTTGTCCAATTCATGAAAGGATGGTGGGATATAACAAAATAAGTACTCAAGTGGTGAGAGGGGTATGCTTCACTAAACAACCGGTGTCGTTCAAACTTACTTTCTAACAGGAAGCGGGACCTCCGAGGAGTCAAACAGTTTGACGATAGGAGGAAGTAGAAGATGCATGTAATCATCAAGGTTAGGGCCAAACCGCTGTACACCGTTGAGAAGCTTAAAAAGAAAAGAGAAAAACATCGAAGGTTAAATTTTACTTGGTACATAAATGGCACATATACTTGGATTACACTTGGAAAAATTTAGCAGAAAATGCATGGGTCAATTTTACTGAATTTATTTAGACAGTTAACTGAATTTAGATGATTGACTGAATTTATTAGACTTTATGTAATGTTGTTGGACTCTTTTAAGGTTTGAGCAATTTCTTGAGTTCTCAGTGGGGGGAGGGGGGGGGGTGGGAGGATACTCTCTGATGATAGTTGGAATACAGTTCCGGATATGCCGAGCAACGAAGTGGAAAAATCTGTGACATCACAGGTTAAAAAGACGACCCTTCACAAAACGAAATGAATATATTTCAATATTGCAAATTTCTCAAAAAACAGAATAGGCAATAAAGTTGAGAGTTGGATCAATGTGTTTCAATTTACAAAGCTGTGTCTCAAACTTATATTTTTTGTACTGAAGTTTATGCATGAGCCAGTTCCACTACATTACACTACTATCTAACTTTCATCTTACATATACAGGTACAATTCCTAAAACACTTTACCTTTGTAGTCACTGTCTTGCTGGAGCTGTGGTCATGCATGAACACTTTCAGCATCATGGGGATGATTCGAGGCAGGTAGAGTTTGAACTCTCCTCCGAGAGCCACGACTAACTGCTCCACTAGAAGTATAATGGTGTTCTGTAAAGGACTATTAACTGTCCAAAAGTCCTACCATACCAAAAAAAAAGAAAAAAAAGTAAAGAATAAAACGCATGAAAAACATTTCGAAAAACGCTAAAAAAAGAAGTAATTTCTCAGTTATTGATACATCGTTTATATTGTATGTTATTAATTATTCCTTATTAAGACATTAATTATATTTTCATTTATGTATATATGTATTTTTTTTTTCTTTCTTTCTTGGGAGTCCTTTAACTTGTTAAGCCTGAATTGGCTTTTTAGAGGACTTCCCTCCACATGTATATATTTATTATCTGTGGTAAATCAAATAAATCAAATCAAATCAAAAGAGCACCGGGGGTTTGGAATGATTTTGAAAGAGGCCATGGCACATATGCCATAGGTAAAATAAGAATTTGAAGGGAACTGATGGCATGTGTGAGGTCAAGATGAGACAAAAACTAAATTTTCAAATGGGGCGCCAACTTCCTACTTAATTCTGACAGCGTGCTCAAGTCACAAGGACAAATCAAAACAAAAATTGGTGATGAAAAAGGCACTTACTATTCATTCACTCATTCATTTACTTGTTTCTTCGCAACTTTACAACCGTAAAGTTACCGTGTATTTACAGGGCAGTTACAACCATACAGTAAATCTACCTTGTAGTTACGGGGTAGTTACAACTGTACAGTAAATTTACCGTGCAGTTACGGGGTAGTTACAACCGTACAGTAAATTAACCTTGAAGTTACGGGTACAACTGTACAGTAAATTTAATGTTTAGTTACGGAGTAGTCACAACTGTACAGTAAATCTACCTTGTAGTTACGGGGTAGTTACAACTGTACAGTAAATTTACCGTGCAGTTACGGGTACAACTGTACAGTAAATTTAATGTGTAGTTACGGAGTAGTCACACTGTACAGTAAATTTACCCTGCAGTTACAACCATACAGTAAATTTACTGTGCAGTTACGGGTACAACCGTACAGTTAATTTAATGTGTAGTTACGGGGTAGTTACAATGTAAAGAGAACAAAACAGTATCAAAGTTATCAAATACAGTGCAGATACAAGATTAAATCGTTTTCTTCACATTAAATTTTTCTCTTTCCAACTTTATGCAACTTTCTGGTCCATGAAACAACACTAAAGAGTTCCCCATATTTTCATCATTACTTAAGATACCTGTTAACATGAAGACGAGGAAAAACCTACCCTGATTAGGTCAAATATATCATCCAAATAGTTCCGGATGTGCTGCTTAACGATGGATATGATTGTTCCTAGCTGCTGAAACAAAAACTGTGAGCAAACGATGAAACAAAAGAGAAGAAAACAGAATAATTGTATATGTGACTTACACTCATAATACTAAATGGAAACAATCAACAACCTCCCCCCCACCCCCCATGGCCCCCAATCATTGCTCGGGCAAAAATTAGAGTTGTGTTCACAAATGGAATTCATCTTACAATTCTGTGTTTACCTCAGAGTTCTGTTTTTGATCCACGTCTGACATCAAACAGGCCCTAATAGCTCTATGGAGCAACAATCAAACATTTCAACACATGAAATTCAACAACCCTGAATCGTTATCACATGGCACAAGCAACTCCCATCTATCCTTCAAAGCCTGTGCATATAAAGTCAGCACTTTAAAACATTCCTCACCTCTCGTATTCCTGGATCACAGGTCCTGATGACATAGATGTACGTCGGCATGATTTGTGGTAAGAACTGGACGCACTTGACTCCAAGACTCTTAAAGATGAAGGTGATGGCTTGAACGACTCCCGTGTGGTGATTGGCCAGCGAGGGGTCCTTCATGATCCGCATTAAGGTTGATATCGCTACTGCTGGGTAGAAATCTTCCAAGTTTGGACTCCCGAGGGTAACCAGCATTTCACTCGCTGTAGATACAAGTATCGAGCAGAGAAGACTAAATTGTGAAAATCTTGAAATTTATATAGAAAGTGGTATTTTTGTGATCATACAGGAGATGCATCATACAGGAGATCATCATGATGATCTTTGTCAGACAACTTTGGGAAAGAAAGATTTATCAACATCAACTTATCAACATCAACTTATCAACAACAACTTTGGGAATGATAGATAATCTATGCCAGTGGTGGTGACAAGAGGAGGATAAAGGAAATAAAGAGAGCAAAGAATGGTTTCATTATCTTCAGAGATCATCAATTAACAAGCTTTGAATGTGTTGCCAAAGGAAGCACACAGCACTATCTGTTCATAAACTTAAATTTGTGCTTCCAGATAGATATAGACAAAAGCTGTTCATTTACGGCCAGTTGCGTGAGGCATGTCTCCCAAATGAGCAGATACCATCTCTGATCCAAACCGAACGGCAACCAGCGAGCGCTTGGGTGCGTGTGCATTGTTGCCCAGAGTGAATATTTGTATGTATTTGGAAACAAAAGCTGGCTAGCAGTTATGTAGGTTTGTTATACTGGTAGTTGCAACACACAACAGTGATCAGCATATATGCATTCTTAAATGTAACTTGACAATTCACAATCGCTTGGGATGTAGGGTTAGGCTTTGTTTTGTAAGTACTTTAGCCCTGTTGATAGTTTAACAGAGATATCATCTTACCTTCCTGTGATGTCTTCTTGATATTTTTTAATGAGATATCATCTTACCTTCCTGTGATGTCTTGATATATTTTGAGATATCATCTTACCTTCCTGTGATGCATTCTTGATATTATTAGAGATATCATCTTACCTTCCTGTGATGTCTTTTTGATATATTTACAGAGATATCATCTTACTTTCCTGTGATGTCTTCTTGATATTTTTAGAGATATCATCTTACCTTCCTGTGATGCATTCTTGATATTATTAGAGATATCATCTTACCTTCCTGTGATGTCTTTTTGATATATTTACAGAGATATCATCTTACTTTCCTGTGATGTCTTGATATATTTTGAGATATCATCTTACCTTCCTGTGATGTCTTCTTGATATTTTTTAATGAGATATCATCTTACCTTCCTGTGATGCATTCTTGATATATTTAGAGATATCATCTTACCTTCCTGTGACATCTTCTTGGTATTTTTACAGAGATATCATCTTACCTTCCTGTGATGTCTCCTGATATTATAACAGAGATATCATCTTACCTTCCAGTGATATCTTCTTGATATGTTAACAGAGATATCATCTTACCTTCCTGTGATGCATTCTTGATATTATTAGAGATATCATCTTACCTTCCTGTGATGTCTTGGTCTCTGAGGTACTCAGTGCAGCAGCTGTGTCGGTCATACTGTCCTTCTTGCCCTGGTTGATTTTGTGCTTGTAAGGATCCAGAGCTCCCAGAAGACCGAGGGCTCTTATGGTCTACGAAAGGATAGAGAAAATCTTTAGTTACGCACAAGTACCTTCACTGTGATTCCTGTGCAAATTTGTTTGTCATTACACACTGAATTATTAACATTAGACTCACATACATGTATACCGATATATTTCATCATTTTGTCTCATTATGTCAAATTTATTGAATTAATATTCACATTTTGCTCTATCTGTCTACGAAAATGAAACTTTTCTGACATATGGAGAATTTGAGGGAAATCTGTGAAGGAGAAGACCAAATTTTCACATTGTTCTTGGAGTTTTACACAAATACCTGCTTTTTGACAGTTTTGTTAAATAACAACTGTATATATAAGAAACTCAGATTGGTTTAGCAAACCTTATCCTAATCCATAACATTTAAGAAAACTGGTAAACGCCAATGAATTGTTTGAAATTCTTTAGAAATAACTTGAATTTACATAAACTAATTAGGACATGACTTTCCACTAAGCCAATCATTCAAAGCATTAAATTAATCTGCTTTCCTATTGTGGCATTTCTGACCACTTAACTGAATCATTAAGTTACGGTAAATTTACTCCCTAAGCCCTCAGTTTATTTAAGATATTGCATATTCTCTCCAATTTCAATAAAATAACTGTGTGTTTCTTACTTCTCTCCGCAAAACTTGAGACTGTTCAGTCTTCAGAAAGTTCAGCAATAAATCTAGCAGATTGGGATACTTGTTGTATGGCTTCACTACACAACCAGTGCTCTCCACCAGTTCACACAATGTCCAGAGGGCATTCTGTCAAAAGGGAAAAAAACAAGAACAAAATATTACTTGTTGCCATAGAACTGATCAACTTTCAGGTCTTACTTGGGTCAGAGTCAGAATTATTATTGAAGTTAACCTTTTTCTAGCTCTAATTGTAAGTTTTTTTTTCATTGCTGAAGTTCCAGTTTAAAACAAATTTATGGTTTGATGAAGTTATCAACTCACAGGCCAGTTTGTCTGCATTATTCACCGGTTGAAACACAACCCACAACAACGGTTACTTTCATTTGACTTAAAAAGGTCTTTATTGTGAAGAAAGGGTATAATCCCACTGACTGAATCTTTAAAGTCCCACAAAACTTAACCACAAAGTCATATGATGTACTGCACCAAATGAACTGGCTTTAAATTTTCACCATATTCTACAAAAGCTCTGTAACTGAAAGTGATACCATTCCTCCTCAAGATTTCATGTTATACAGACACAAAGACTTCAACACTGATATGAACTTTCAATCTCCCATGTTTATCTTCACTTGACGGGGCACTGACATGAAAACATAAGTTAACATCTAAACTATTGCTAGTATCAACTGAGGTCCTTTCTCCCCACACCTCCCTCACCCCCCATTTCTCTTCCACCTTTCCCCTCCCTCTTAACCCATCCTCCACACCCCTTCCCCTTTCTCCCCCTTTCTCTTGTTCAACCCCCTCCTAGATTAAACTACGCAGCATAATGTATCTGGTATGACAACATGGTCCAACTGCTGCTACATACACTATCTGCATAGGAACATTAACAATTCAATATTTCATGTAGAGCAAATTCATTAACATTACAACTGCTATGTAAAACCTCCGCACACAGCCTAATGTATCTGGTTTCACAACACGGTCCAACTGCTGCTACATACTCTATCTGCATAAGAACCTTAACAATTCAATATTTCATGTAGAGCAAATTCATTAACATTACAACTGCTATGTAAAACCTATGCACGCAGCCTAACGTATCTGGTATCACAAACATCGTTCAACTGCTGCTACATACTCTATCTGCATAGGAACCTTAACATTTCAATATTTCATGTAGAGCAACACATCACATCACAACACAACTGCTATGTAAAACCTACGTAAACTTGAAGAAGACAATCTTTGCAGAAATAAAGTAAGCTCCCTCTCAAATTAATAGCACCATATAAGCATATCTGAGTGGGTGCATTTTATTGTATTATTGCCTATATCTAAGATGTATGCCCTTGTAAGATCTTATAAGTGTCAGGTTTTTTTGTACAGTTTTCTGTACAAAACTGTACAGATTAAGACCAAACTTGCCTCTCGTTTGCTCAACGATGATGAGTCTTGAAGCATGTCAATGAGAATGGGAAGAAGCTCATCCATCCACTTCCTCATCTCGACCCCGCTGACCTGCAAGAGTTTAGGAGATCAAAATATATTACAATTATCCTACCTTGGTTATACCGACTTCCAAGATGACAACAGAAATCTATATAATGTTGCTAACGAGGTATTTCTTCTCTACCAGAGACTCTTCTCTGATTCTTTTTACCCTTGTAAAGCAATCATCTCACACTCCGAACCCATATTCCAACTTGGATACAAAGCTTTGAGTAAAGCATCGATATAACAAACTAGACGAGGCAATGCCACTGTCCTTAATGTGACTGTTTCACGATGGCTAAGGTGAAAATTGTTACACACAACACGACAAGCAAGCGCCACCTTCACCTTGGTATATACACTCAAATATGTTCAAGCTGTGAATCAAACTTCTGTCAATAAATGGAACAAGGTCCCATCTGTCATCCCTTAACCCTTATTAAAGTACCCTTCACCTCATGCCAAACTACAATGCTAGCCCTACCCGATATTGACCCCTTAACCCTTATTAAAGTACCCTTCACCTCATGCCAAACTAACATTCTAGCCCTACCAACATTCTGTTACCTACGCACTGGTATGATATGAAACCTCCGTTAAAATTAGTTAACGAGGTATTGTCTCTTCTCACCTGAGACTGCTCGCCGATGGCCTTCAAGACGTTAATGATGACTCCTGGATTCGGGTCAGCCTCTTTCAGTTTCGGTATCAAGGCCTATGGAGGAAATGTTCAACAAACTTGTTCGGCATAAGATAGAAATTTAGGATGATACAGTTAAACTAAACAAACAACAAATTAATGTCACTATATGCAACTTCAATTGTACATAACAGATTATAATCCAACGTGGTGTAGCTAGGGCTAAGGAAAGGGTAACTATGTTGCAACTCATATGGTATTCAAACAGGGTGTCGAGACAACGCGACCCTTAACAAAATATTCTGTAGGGTCACCACAAAGGTAGAATATAAACAAGCTGATATTTGTGGACAAATTTTGAACATGATTTTATTCATTAGTTGCAAAACATAACAAAATTTAACACCTTTAATCATATATTTATCAAAGGGGACAGAGATACCTCTTACCCATAGAACCAATCTACGGGCCATAACTTCTGCCACTGGAGGGTGTCAAGATTATCAAGGTGAAAATTGGGGTCACCAAGCAAAAAAGTGTTATTATCAGGGTCTTAAGAAATGCCCTAATGTGAGGCACAGCTGCCCCTCTAGTGCACACCTCCAAGGGTCACATAAAGTGAGTGTAGTATAATAAGTTACGGTGTGCAGTGCAATGTGGCTTACTTAAGTAATGGGATCCATGTAGGGTCACATGAAGTGTGTAGTATAATAAGTTACTGTGTGTAATGCAATGTGGCTTACTTAAGTAATGGGATCCATGTAGGGTCACATGAAATGTGTAGTATCATAAGTTACCCTGTGTGTAATGCAATATGGCTTACTTAAGTAATGGGATCCATGTAGGGTCACATGAAGTGTGTGTAGTAGCATAGTGATCAAGGTGATTATCTATCTGTGTAGCATTGGATGAGGTATGTGTTGTGTCAGTTAGATAGCAGGAAGCATTCCAACATTACTTACTATCAATACAAATCCATGCAGGGTCACAGGAAATGTGTGTGTGTGGGGTCATTACTGACAGGATGTGATCCAATATGGCTTACCTTAAGTATGGGATCTCCACAGGTTATCATGCAGTGTTTGTGGGGTCAATACTTGCAGGTCGTGATCCAATATTGCTTCCCTTACGTATGGGATCTCCACAGGTTATTATGCAGAGTGTGTGTGGGATCAATATGTTCAGGACGTGATCCAATATTGCTTACCTTAAGTATGGGATCTCCACAGGTTATTATGCAGTGTGTGTGTGGGGTCATTACTGACAGGATGTGATCCAATATTGCTTACCTTACATATGGAATCTCCACAGGTTATCATGAAGTGTTTGTGTGGGATCATTGCTGACTCGATGATGTGATCCAATATTGCTTACCTTAAGTATGGGATCCATGTAGGGTCTGATGAGACGAGGAGCGTTGGAGACGAGGTTACACAGCATCTTAGCGCTCTGTTCTTTGTTCCGTCCGACACCGCTGTGTTCCAACTCAGTCATAATCTATGGGATTATAGATCATCGATGATATAACACAATTACTATCAATGCATCATATATGATTGATTTGACACTCGCTGCTATCATAACACAATATTAAGAAGTAAAGAAACAAAATTTCATTTTATCACAACCTTATTGTAGGTAACAGATACTGACTAAACTGTCCTAGGATGAGCATTTTCGTTACAGTAGCTTTCTCCATAACTTCAAACATCCAACTATTAGGAACCAGGGGCGTAGCCAGGGGGGTAGCAATGGAAGCCATTGCCCCCCTCCCCAACCCCCTTTGAGCAACCTACCCCAGAAAATAGAGCAGGAAATATCATTAAAGCCCTCTTTTCATGTTGAAGGAAGCTAAGCGACCTTTCTCAATCTTTCCCCTGAAAGTTCTTCTCCTACGTAATACAATACTCTTATTATTGTTTATTTTCTGCAACGTGGTAGGCATTTTGGGCAAATCTTTTCTTTGTACATCATGGCGCTCCATTAATTGTAATAATGCTCTCTTTGTGAGAAAGAACACTTTTAAAATTCTGCTCACCCCCCTTTCAAATTTCTGGCTATGCCCCTGTTAGGTACACCAGTAACTAAATAGCTACCAAAGTTCCAAGTTCCAAACTTATGTCAAAAAGGAATGTATGAAGGAAAACCTTGCTCCAAATTCCATTTTTCATACATTGTTCCAGTGCTTTGACTTTTGCAATTGTGTCATTTTGAGCCAAAGACTTTCACATCCCTTCCACAAGTCAATCTCTGAGTACTGCAAACCAAAGCTAACAAAACCGAAGCTGCTAAAGGAGACACCAATTAAGAAAAGCAATATTTTCACCTGGATCAAAGTCTTTCTCAAAGATGGCATGACATAAGCAGGGTTGAGGTTACTCAGTCGCCCAATGATACACATCGCCAGCTCTCTGATGTCAAACTGTTCATCATTCAGCGCAACAAACAGAGCGCTGAGGTTCTCCGCCTGGGCCAGATGACCGTCGAATCGGTCGTCCAGGGACTGCAGCACACAGTAGCGGATCTCAGGGTCTTGACAAATTAAAAATAAATAAATTAAACAAAGATGTTAAAAATCATTTTTTTTTTTAATGATAGCCTTTACATGACACTCCATTTGTGGAAAGTAATGGAAGACAGATTAATAACAATCTCCTAAAATTTGTGAGTCGTTGATCCAGGAATCATGAAGATGCATTTGCAGTGTTAACAACTAATAGCTCTATTTTAACTAGATACCATGGAAACATACACTGACTGTTGCCAAACTATGACATCCACCCACTGCACCTAGGTATGTGTGACTCCATGGTCGGATAAACCTTGCAGTGCTGTTAGGACTGCAATATAAAGGTTAACTCCAGTATGATGAAAATAGTACCCCCTTCAGCAAGAAAACATCCAATCCATAAATCCATGGCAAGCTTTGCTCAACGTCAGAGAGGAGGAGGGAGGGGTAGGGTGGGGGGAGGAGGGCAACAACTTACCGGAGTCTGTTATGGCCACTACCAGCAGCTTGCTGAGGACGTCGGCAACCACTTGAGTGTTGGTAGAGCCGGTGGATGGAGACGACGTACTCCGAAGCTAAGTGAAGAAAAGGACCAGGAATAGGAAAGTATGACATACTGCAGTAATAATTTAACATTGTTTTGCATGATTTACAAATATAGATGTAAGGTTTCTACTCAAGTGGGATCACATTTCGGGGTTCGTACGTTGATAACAGATACATCCACTTGCACTATCGTATTCACCATGTACAATGGGGAAACAGTCTGTTGGACAGGGTGGGACAGGGACGTAAGACAGGGACGTGGGACAGGGACTTGACCATGGACAGGGTGGGACAGGGGTGATCTCTCTGACCTTTTAAAGAGGCTCTATCAAATTGGAGACTTTTAATTATGGTAACACAGAACAGCCAATAAGGTAAACTCCACTCAAAAAACTGAATACTTCAAATAATCAAGAATCGCAACAAAGTTGACATAAAATATCGGGCTGAAAAGTTACAAGAATTTAAAAGCAAACTTATTATGACACTTTGATAAGCTCAATGAAATAACCAACAAACCATAACATTTCATATTAGAATAATTAGAGTAAATCAGACCACCTACATTGATAGAAGGTTGCAGCAGCCGGGAGCACGTCCAAGCCGCCTCTTTCCGTATCTCTGTGTGTTCGCTGGAGAGGAAGTTATCAGCACAGTGGCGTACAAACTGGGTCAACGAATGACCCTCAAAGTCAAACGAACCCAGGGTTCTGAGAGCCAAGACGATATTCGTTATATCGCCATTTTCCAAGCTAGAGGGCTGATTGCCACCTGCGAGGAAAATAAAACTGACATGTTTAAAAACTCATGATTGAAATCATTGATCTATACAACCCTGCTGTACTTATTACCAACATATTCAATCATTTTTAATACCGGTGAAATGGTCCACAAAATATTGCGAGTCACGTCCTCTGGGCCTATAATGTACATTTAGCTGGTAATCGTCCTGATCGGTGGACAGTAATAACAAACTTCGTCTAGAAGTTGGTTATTTCATCGAGTTTTATTAACAATCAAACTACCGAGCGACTTGTCCATGCTTTTATTATATCACGCTTGGACTACTGCAATAGTGTGCTCTTTTGTCTCCCTGATAGTCAACTGGCTAAATTGCAACCCATTCAAAACTCTGCTGCCAGGCTGATCACTCGCACTAGCCCCGTCTCTCACATCACCCCCATACTTCATGACCTTCATTGGCTACCTGTCAAACTGCATATTGATTACAAGGTACTCCTGTTAACCTTTAAATGTATTCATGGTATTGCGCCACACTACTTGGGTGAACTTGTTCAAAGTTATACTCTAACTCGCCGTCTGGGCTCTAGCACCCAATCATTGCTCTCTATGCACCCTGTGTCCACTAAATCTTATGGCCAGCGATCTTTCCAGTACTCCTCAACCCTCCATTGGAATAAACTCCCACTCAACATAAGGAATGTCTTGTCTGTGGAGATGTTCAAAACTGTTTTGAAGACACACCTGTTTTCATTGTTATAATTGTTATGTTTACTCTTATTGTATATTTTGTACATAACTTTCACTTTCTTTTGTACAGCGCAGCAAGACTTTATGTGTTCACCGTGCTCATTAACCTGTCTGTATTCTGTGTGTGTTTTTGTCCCTTCTGGTACTGTTACTTGTCATTTAGCCTCTGAAGAAGATCCTGCTAGGATCAAAACGTCAGGCCAACTTACTTTTACACATATTATTATTATTAGAATCTTATACGAAAAAGAAAAGAAAATTCTGTGGGTCCATGGGGATGATTTGGTATATCTACTTTGTGTTTGTCCATTTTTCTCTGTTACTGTTCTTACTTGTCGGGGTGATGGGTATCAGGAGACCGCGGGGTGTACCGGGGTGCCGCAACGGTTTGTGCATCAGGACCAAGGATAACATCTTCAGCAGGCCATCTTGAATGTCTTTCTTCAGTTTCTGCAGTTGTTGAGCTAAGTTATGAAGAGCTGCTGTCAAAGCTGGACTGTAGAGGGAATAAAGGAAGAGACAAATTTTGTTTTCACTCTATTGTTAAACATCTTTTCGACCTTTGTTTGTTACATTAATCGTTATGTTTGTTACGTGTTTTGGGATCGTAAAAACAAGAAACTTAATTTTCTCTAAATGCCACTTAATGCAGGTAGAAATAAATTAAATTTCAACAGAAAATCAAAAGTGGGGAGAGCATCACAGAGCTCCTGTTAATACCCGCTGGCCACCATTTAATATTTAAATTAATTGCTCAGATGTTGTTTGAACTTGGCAATCATTGAAATTTCCTCTGGTTCCGAGTACGAGGGCATCGCAATCGCAAGATATCATGTTTGATTTACATTTCTCTCTCGGTATACATTAGGCTACAAGAGTCGACACTAGCGAATTGCACTCCCATACAAATCTGAGCAAGGTTTCGAGACCGACGAGTCTACCTCAGAACGGATTAGCCATGCATGGTTTCAAGTGACAACACATTCAAACTAACGTCCCATTCAATACCAGGTTCAGTCCATCACGAGAATATTACCACGGCAATTTTCATTCACAAAATATTTCATTTCCAAGACATACCTTTTTAGATTTGACTATCATCTCATAGTACAGCCAGTGTTTCAATAAGCAACAAAATTCATAAATGTCACAACTGCAAAATTCCCTTCTCTAAAAGACCTCCAAAGCCGTCGACAGTTTCATAGCAACTTAAAGCTTAACCCTTATTTGTATTTAAGGTGACCACTCCATCATGCTACTTGTACAAATTCACCCTCGAGAACAAGAAAGTCACTAATAGGGATCGGCATCTGATACAAACCTGAGACCAGTGGTTAACATCGGTTCCAAGAGTTCCTTCACATCTTTAGTGAGTGTCTCCCCCACGGCCCTGGCCAGCATACTGATGCACGTAAACACGGCAGGGTCCACTGTCTTCTGTCTCCTATTTTCATGAAAAAAGATTACAGCGAGATGAGGATTATCCCCGCTCCACATTGCTAGGAGTGTTAGCTCAGTGGTTAATGCCGGTGCCTTTCAATCCTAAGGTCCCCGGTTCGAGTCACTCCAAGATTAATGTATGTCGTCCAGTTACAGAGTTGTTGACGATTGACAATTCATAATCATGGACGTTAAATATGAATGTAAGAGAATGACTTCGGTCAGCTTGCGGCTTTGATAAGCCAATGATGGCTTCTTAGCGAGTTCCTGCTTGCAGGAGGATCTAAAATACATACTATCGAGCTATCTTAGAATATTCAGATATGATATGCTATATATGTTACTGTATGATAAACTTGATAAATCGTCAGCATTACTTAAAATTCTCACAACCACAAAGATCCTTGAAATATTTGTCTTTCATTGTTTTTTCGGACTAATTTGTTAATTAATTGCGCAGCTGTGTGAGTTATATTTGACGAGCAGCTACGGGTTCGTATCCACCCAATCACAGGCAAGAGATAGACCTGCCACAGTGTATGTCAATATAGAGAGAATAGTGGCACCAGATAAGAAAATACTTATGCATGCCTAACACTGGTACACAACAGGAAATAAGTCTTTGTGGGCGTAACACATGGTAAAATGTTATACAAATGGGCACATTTGTACACAACAGTACAGTAGTACAGTCATTGTTTCCATAGCAACAAACTTTGTACAACATGGAGACTACTAAATTCTCTTCTCTAAAAGACCTCAAATGCCTGTGATAGTTTGCATAGCAACTTATCCTTATCTCTAAAAGACCTCAAATGCCTGTGATAGTTTTCATAGCAACTTATCCTTAGCCCTAATTAGATTTGAGGGGAACCTTCACAATGCTACTTGTACAAGTTTCAGCTTAGAAAATAAAAAAACACACATTTGAGGATACACATTTGACTGGGCACAAACAGCTGCTAGTAAAACAAAGTTTTGCTGGAAGTACTTGAAAACTTGACGATAAACTGTTTGATCAAATATACATAAAGACAGAGGAAAGACGTTTGCCACAAAGCTGTGAATGATTTACTTGGGAGGGATTTCTTTGGTCGGTAGAGACAGCTTGATAATCGCCAGGATGCTGTTGACATGAGGGGATATATCTTTGTTCACTGCCACCGCCAGAAGTCCCACTGCATGGAAGGCACTCGACCGTTCTCGATCCTTTCATATGAAAAAACGAAGTGAACTTAAAAAGTTACATCTTCAAATTTGTGGATAAACTTTGGTACTTATTCATTCATTCTTTCATTCATCTATCCAACAATTCATTCATTCATTCATTTCTTAAGCTTTTTGTGACAACTTTTTCTGAGATTTTGTAGCATTTCTTCTTTTTTTTCTCTTTTTTTTTCATGACTGTCGTAAGTGTAACATTTTCGTTCACTATCATCAGAACCTAAGAAATAAAATGAGAAAACCCAAAAATTTCAAGTATTCAAAGTGGACATCATTTATTGACCTTCAATTCTATCGTATAGTAACTTAAAACTAAGCCAGATCACTCTAATCCCACTGGTTAATCCCATTCCCTAAATAATGGCTGAATTTCATATTTCATGTTTATCCATAGTTGCATTCTACTTACCTTCTTCAGATAATTCAGAAGGTACGTCACGGTATCATTTAGGTAGCTGTGAAAAGAAACAGATAATAATAATATTAATAATCAGCAGTTATATTTACGACGCTTAAGCGACCACAAATTTGGGAGAAGCCTGCAAGGGCTTTATATGGATTACAACTTATACGTCGTGTGGCTTCCAATTCAACATTTTCAACTCAAATTTGGAATCTTTTCAGATGGGAAGACCGTAGATTGCTCTTGGATGAAAAACCCACTTTACTGTGACCCGGGCCAGGTTTTGAACCCGGAACCTGGCGATTGCTAAGCCTTATTGCTTATGCAGATAACCCAAATGATACCCCAGTGATACCCCATGGGGTATGCCGATACTCTCAGGTATTGCAGCTACCCCAAAAGTGTTAGAACTGAAAGAAGTATTGATATAATCCTCATGTCTCTTTTCCCTTTTTTTATTTTTGCTTCTTCCTCTTTTTTTCTTTCCAGAACAAAAAAATTGGATGCAATGAATGCCAAACGCATCACAGTCAACACAAAACAAATTTAATGGAGGTTAACGTTTGCATGGAAGCTTGTAAACCCTTGATGCACACTCATTGCACCTCAAGCATGTGGATCATGTTAACTACGAAAGAAAGTATCTCAAAAGAGTATCTCGACTGGATCAAAAATATTACGTACCTGTTATTTTAAGTTTAAATGTCGAGAGAAAATCTTTGAGATTATCATTAACAATTGGATCTCTTGCAATATTATTTTGATGAGCACTTACGAACAATTAACACAAACAATTAACACGACAATTAACAAAATTCCATGAAATTAGAAATCCAAAGAAAAGACTTCAAGCTTTTACCGTTGTTGGTTTTCATCTTTGCAATGTTCTGACTGAGACCTGGGAGATTAACCATTCCTTAGAGACCACGCTAATCCAACTACTAATTCTACAGCTGGTTGGTCAAATTTGAAAGTCATTACTTTTTAATCCAAAAAAGGAAATTTCTGTGTTCCCACAAAAAAAAATTTTTTTGAAAAATATGGTTGTATCATTTGCAAAACGATGAAGGCGATGCCTTACTTATCGTTCCTGGTAAGATTTTTGCTGTCCGTACTTAGTAAATACACGATACCGTTTACTTTGAAAGTCATAAATATCTAATCGGACAGAGCAGATTTTGTGTCCCGCAGATTTTAATAGAAAGTAGAGCATTCACTGCCAACACTTTTGAAAAGCAAAAGGCATCACACAGAAAAATGGTTACTTACCATTCCACAAATTCGCTGGGTTGGAAAGCAGCCAGTCTCGGTAACAGGGTGAACAAGGACTGTTGAATTAGTGCATTGCGGCTGGCACGTAATTTTAACACTTGAAATGAAATCTGTGAAAACATCCAAAAGCGTTTCGTAAGATCAAGCAGTGTTTAGCATCGATGATGACACACAAACACTTACCTGTCTGCACATAACTACTGTACTCTCATCTACCAAGTTCTGTATATTAAATATGATCTTATCCATTTTTATGCTCAACTTTTTCATCAGAAATCACTGAGTATGGACAAGGGTAGATATTCTACTGATAAGTCATATTCAAATATAAGATAATATTTATATTAAATATATGTAATACCGTTCTCAGGTTGTCAGGCCATAAGTTTGGTGAAAAAGGCCTTTGATGTAAACTTCTTAGCAATGAGTATTTTCAAATCTGGATACAAATGTAATTCCAAGATCTTCTGTTAAAGAGCATCAACATTAAGGTCTGATCGAAGACGTTTTATCGAGTGAGCTTTTCATTTAATTTCATTCATTTCGAAAGATGTCACATATTGTCTTATCAGATCTAAGGTCAGGCTACTTCACCAGAAGGCTACTAAAGGGAGTAGCAAATAAAAGAAACGCTGTGTCGAGTTGAAACGCAACTTTTCATCAAGTACCACACTCTTCAAGCAAAACCACAGTCAAATGTCCCCCCGGAATTTCCCCACTATGTGGTTAAGTACAGATACTATGAATATTTCTGACAAGAATTAGAAGATTACCTCATGAAATTTGTTGGCCATCAGCTCCTTGCAGTATCTGCTCTCTGAAAATCGAGACTTGATTTCGACGTTGGGGGCCACCAGTGAGAAGATGATATTTTGAGAATATGCGGATTGGCTGGGTGTGGGCCCACCTTGAGATCTGCTTCGGCTATGACTTGAACCAACGTCCTATGGCAGAAGAAGAAGAAGAATTGCTCAAATACGATATACAAAAACCAGACAGGTTGTCTATGATGGTTTGATAAAGGATACATAATCTATAATGATTAAATGAATGATTAATGAGTATAAAAAAAAAAAATTATGTGGTCCTCTGTTTCTTTTCTTCTTATTTTTTGCTACATCGTCCAATCAGACATTGCAGATGAACAATTTCAAAGGATACAAAAGATCGGTCAAGATATCAGTGCGTCACTTACTCGCTATACTGTTAAGTCTTTGTTGGGCCACCAAACTTTTAAGAGGGAATTTATTTCCTATTTTTTAAATATTATTATTTTTTATTTACAATCACAGTCCCCTGTAGCAAACTAACTGAAAAACACGACTGTCGCACGTTTCATCGGGTCTAGCTGCTCATTAATGCAGAAAAGCTGCTGTTTTATCTGGAAAAGCTGAGAATAAAGCCATCAATCATTTCTGAACCACTTACTCTAAAGCTGTGTTCATGCTGTATCTGCTGTTGGTAAATTTCCTCTTTTTCCAATCTCATTTTCTGAAAAATAAAAATATCATATCATATCATATCATATCATATATCATATCACATATCATACATATATCATATCATATATCATATCATATATTATATCATATATCATCATATATTATATCATATCATATCATATATCATATCATATCACATATAATATAATATATCATACCATATATCGTATCACATATCATATCATATATCATATCATGTATCATATCATATCATACATCATATCATATATCATATCATATATTATATCATAAAATCATCATATAATTTATCATATCATATATCATATCACATATCATATCATATATCGTATCATATATCATATCATATATCACAGCATATCATATCATAAATCATATCATATCCCATATCATATCATATATCATATCATATCATATATCATATCATATCATATCATATCATATATCATATCATGAGTAAATACAGTGAGGAGATCTACGTTTTGTTTATTTGTCCAGTCCTCCGACTTCATCCAGTAGAATTGATCTACCTCTGCAATTTGCTTAAATATCATAATCATATCCCTTAAACCATACATATCAGAACCAATGACTGGGTATAGTTAATGCTGAGACTCAGAAACGAAACAGGGTACCTCCTCCGAACTTCTTCGCCCTTCACAAACAGTCAATATCGATGCAGGATCGATATGCTAAGGATTGCCCTACTAAGCCCACTACACCGAAAAACTTTATCCATGATGAAACATTTTTTTAAGGTTGCATTTTTCAAATTGCCAAATTGAGTGTGTTTTTTCATGAAAGCACATAAATATTCACGCATACTCGCAAGGTAAACTGAATATAACAAGGTATACCACAACAACTTGGCTGCTCCTAATAACAACATTCATTGAACCATATAAGATAAGTCCCACAGAGGCGATGAATTTTTAATTCATTTTTTGGCAAAACCTGTGATATTCATGCAGGAGTCTCATCAACCTTTGAATGTCATGCAAGCATTACATCATCTTTATGCAAATTTTGTTGTTAACTCCCCACAGACTATGTAATTCAGGTACATTTTCCTTCCATTTTCAGGTTAATAATCGAACAAACAAATCGCTACAAATTCAACGTACTCTAATCCTCTGAGAATCTTATGAACTCTCATAAACAAAGTTTGTTCAGAACGTTTCGATGAGGATCACCGACTGACGACTCATAAATTTCGTAATTTCACATGTTTTCTTCTTTTTTTTAAAGTTATATTTAGAACTGACGAGTGATCTTCTGAAACGATCCTTACCTCGCCTTCTGCACAGCTGATGCGGATCAGTTCGTTGATGATCAAAAGTGCTCCATGGAGTTTATCGTCTCGGTTTAGTCCTTTCTGTTTCTCGATAGGTTCCTCAAAGCCTCTCATCGCTTCTTCGTAAGATTGCTTCACATGAGTAGAAAGAAAATATTCAAATGTTTATCGTGTGTGAGACAAAACAAGGGGAGGCTAAGGTGAAGGCGCTTAATTTCTCTCGACACCCTTATAATTTAATATACGCTGTTCGAAGTAACATATTTACAACATCTATCAAAGTTCTGGTATTTGGAAAAAGACATATGCTGGTTAACTTAGAACCTGTTATAGTTCTCTTCATGCTTAAACTTGGCTGCTTCCAACACAAATTTTCCTGGGTGTCACAAGTTTTTTATGATTCCTTTAATGCTGTTACAAATCAATTTAACCCCCAGATCAGGTCAAGGGTCATGTTTTACATAATATTCAAATGTATCAGGTGCCAATTAACCTGTAGATTTTGAACACATTTTATACTTAGTTTGGTTATACAATATCCTCCCACCATAGATTAAAATATGACGTTCCAAGCTTTTAAGAAACGGAACGAAGTACAGTACATCAAGTGAGATGATGGTGACAATTGTATGAGGTATGCAGTATTGTATCAAGTTTATGCAGATTGAGACTTTGCATATCAAGTATGATACTTTGCATATCAAATATGATACTTTGCATATTAAGTATGATAAATTACATCAAAAAGTATCAGATGACAATCAAGATATATTGAGTGCCTGGAAGATATCACGTTTATCCAATATGTGAAGTCAATATGTGACATATGTCATGTGCAAAGTTGATATGAGGCAGACCAAACTATGGAAATCATATCAAGTACACATGAAGTATACATATATA
>JAIPMN010023820.1:0-10919 GCA_020650975.1 Apostichopus californicus
AACATTTCAACCTTCATAGTCATTCTCTCAAAAACTTAAAATGTATTTTAATTGCCTCGAACTTCAAATCAGCCACTGAACGTAAACGTAAAGAAATCGATTGGATCTTACGTATTAAGTCTCACATCACCGGCCTCAACAAAGACTTGGGACCCCTTAACAACTATCAGTATTACAAGCATATGTAATCCGTTCTTTGCTCCTTAATCCGCTTCCTGTATAGTCATGGTTTATTTGGTTTTAATTCCATCAATGCAACTTACACCTATCTAGCGTCATACTTTCATTGTGTTACACTTTGTACTTTTCATTCGACTGCCAAGTATTGCTGACAAAGGTCCCAGGGGGACCGAAAATTCCAATATATTTTCTAAAACTTTACTCCTTATTTGTCAATTATGAGTCATATCTTATTTCTCTGGTTTTCTCTAATAATATTTTCTTTTGGAGTAAACGTGGATTTTCGTTATATTATATATATATATATATATATATATATATGATATGAATGCATGAATATATGACTATTGAATATATATATATGTCGTTGAGATGAGACTGTAAATACATGAGATGGACTTACTCCTGCTAATCTGAACTTGATGTGGATGCCTGCAGCCGGGTCCAGCAATTTGGATTCTCTCGGGTTGATGCAGCGGAGCATCAGGGCCGGGTCGCCGCAACATCTGAAGTTGATCAAATCACGATAGTATTGATACACCTGGGTGTCCTGTGAGAGACGGATAAAATGACATCAGAAGCCAAAGAAGCGACATTTTGTGGGGGGTATTTGCATCTTGCAAACAATACCACAGAGATGGGATGAAAAGAAGATGTTTTTGTTTTATAAACTCATCTTGGGGGGAAGGGAAAAACGAGAGAAGAAAGATTTCATCAGCAGCTGGTTACGAAGTTTCTTAACCCAGAGACAATAACACTGTTTGGGAAGAGAAATCACTGTCTTTCCAATTCACTGACTTAGTTATATATTTGTTCCAATTTTGTTAAGGGCATTTATTCATCCATCACTTGCTCTTACTGAACAAAGAGGTAATAAATATATATTTCCTTTTGCAGTGCAGCTGTACATGTGATGTCTCCGAAGTCGTGGTCAATGAAAATGGCTTTAGTCCTTAGCAACATGATATACAATAATATAAACAAGAAAGAAAAAGTTAATATAAAGTAGCAAGAAAAAAAGTGAAATGTCAATAAAAATGAAATCTCCAGATGATTGGGCAGAACATTACAACTAGAAAATATCATGCACAATTGTTTTGTGATTACGCTTGAAATAACGGCTTCCATTGTGTGCATGTTTTGTTTTTTTCTGTTCTTAATTTTAAAACTTGTCCTCAACATTTAACGCTACAAGATTTAGCAGCCTCAGGGTATTACTTTGGCTCGAACAAGAGTAGAATGAACTTACAATGTGTCTTCTCCAGGATCTCTGAATCAAACTCGCTGCCTGTCCTTGCTGAAGGGGACCTTCTCGTACCTTCGTCTTCGGTTGGCGGTTTGGTTTCGAGGACGGACTCGCTGCTGCGCTGGGAGATATCACCACAGAGACGGACTGGACGGCCGACGGGGTTGCTAACTTTACAGAATCATGACTACCTCTTTCTTTCCTTCGGATTTTAGACCACCAGTTTTGGATATAGTGGGCGCAGAATTCTTCATAACTGTAAACATAACAGGAAGTTACAACTTTTGAATTAAATTTCTTTGTTTTTTCATGTGGTCTGTTCTCATTGTAACGCAAATTTTGGGTTCCAATGGGATGGGAGCCGGTTCTGCTCAAATCGCAGTTTTCCATTTATAGCAGCTCACTTGCTGCATGTCAAAATACAATTGTACGATTAGTTACTTTGCAGTGAACTACGTGAGTATCTGGGGAAATTGATGCTAAATGTTGACACGCTCTTGTGGTTCTATGACAGTAGTTAAGAAAACATAATTTAGTAGCTCTATTAATCAAGATTTTATCATTTTGGGCATAACTGGAAAATATTGCTGGTGGTGTACAGTCAAGGTTTTATGATATTTCTTTTTGTAGAAACTAATGTTAATTGTGCTGAATAATAATACTAATAATAATAAATGCAAATTTATATAGCGCCAATATCCAGAGGAAAACCAATGCTCAGTGGCGCTAGTGCTCAGGGAAGGCAGTCAAAAATAGATCAGTTTTGAGTCGGTTTTGAAAATGTTAACATTGGGTGCTGACTTGATGTGCAGTGAAAGTGAGTTCCAAAAAGTAGGAGTGGCATTAGAAAACGATCGTTGACCAAATGACTAGAGCTTCCACTTAGGTACATGGAGCAGTAGCTGATTTGAGGATCGGAGAGAGCGGGTGGTGGTCGTCTGATCATGCTACTCATGTATTCTGGTGCTAATCCATGCAGGGCTTTATATGTGAGCAGGATGATCTTGAAGTTTATCCTGTAGGTAACAGGTAACCAGTGCAGTTGCCGAAGAATAGGAGTGATGTGGTCGAACTTCTTTGAGCGTGTGATGATTCTGGCTGCTGTATTTTGTGTTCGCTGGAGCAATCGAAGCTGATTATCTGGTAAACCATATAGAGGCGAGTTGGCATAATCCAGTTTGGCAGACATTATAGCATGAATGATGGTCTTGCAGGACAAGCTCCTAACTCTAAAGAAACACAACAAGTCACTTAAAGAGATCGTCACTCACGATATAACTTCGGACGAGCCATGCTTTGCCGCCTTTTCCAGGTAACTTTGGTAACGCAAATGTAGGAGACGTTTTCTGGCTGACTTTGCAGGAATACTATTGAATGACTGTGAAGAGATGAATGAAAAGTCAGTAATTGCAGGAGACAGGGAACCACAGAGATCTATCTACTAGAGAATCACTAGCAATCAATGGTTCAGGGATGTGCCCACGCTGGGCGGCACTGGGCAACCCCACCCAGCACTAAAAATTATCCACCAGCACTGTCTTAAAAATTGTGCATCCCGCCCAGCACTATTATCATCTAAAATCCCGACGTTCCTAACAATATATTCAACATAAATTGGGCCTAGCCTATGCCAAAATCATACAGATTAACAATGCATCAGTTACGCATGCGAGAAACATTACTCACGGCTCTCAATCGGTCCCTTGAAAAATCTCTTTGAAACAAACTAGTAACTTTTACAGGTACGTAATATATTTCACTAACAATTTTTTTAAAAATGTTAATCGTTAGCAAAACTAGTACTGGTGTATACATGTGCTTAAAAAGCTACACAAGTGCCAGCATTTGGCATCTGAGCACCTTCAAAAATCGATCAGCCAGTATACCCGGCACTCAGGAAATCCTGGGCACATCCCTGATGGTTGTATTTATTATAATGCAACTTGATGCATCTCTTCACTGTTTGTACTTGTTGAAACTAGAAACAGTTATTAGACAGTAAAGTCAAATATTTAATAAACAACGAAGAAAAACAAAAAATCTGCAACATTACTCGAAGAGAATAATAGCTTGGCTTCTCACCTCTGGTTGAGCAATTCTTGAACCACTAAGCTTAACATCCAGGGGATGATGAGAACTGGGGCTGGGAGTGACCGGAGGGGGCTTTCGACCAACCAGATTACCACACTTTTGTTGGTGCAAAGGTGATCGTAATATGCTGGCCAAACGCAGCCTGTGCCAAAGCAAAAATAACAAAGATACAGATAGATATTATTTACAACATACCACGGCATTTCAAAACACTGACATAAAATTCCTGATTTTCATGTCGGGTAATTACACTGACTGTTAAAATATTGAATTTACCCAAACGTATGTACCTATCGCTGCGATACTCACAAATATCCAGTTAATTGACTCATTACTACACATTTCATCTGCATTCATCAATTCACAGAATAAAAAGAATAAAAAAATACAAGGATAGACAAATGATTGTATATTCTGCCCGGTTATAAAGTTAAATCATGAGGTCAACATGGTACAAATATGAAAGCAACTTGATAAATTGATGGTAGATTTACATCATACTATCTATCAAATTCCATTATGTACACTAGTGCCAGTATTCTCAATGCACCACCCTATAATTTCTTCTCACTCAGGATGATGTGCCAATCATATACGATTATTAATAGCCTAACCTTAGACCTAGGTGTATCTTCTATGAAAGGATACATAGGCCTAGCCTGTTACTGCTAGTCGAGAGATTTGTTTAAAAAGAACTAACAGACATTCTTGAGATATTCAAAAACATCTGCCATATGACATTTATTTCAACAGGTATAACAATTGAATTTGTTTTTTTGCATTTACATATTCATATATGCTTGGTGTGATAAATTTTGCGGTAAATTGTCAGTAAAGTTGCTTCCAAACAGAGCCTTATTAGTACTGATAATAGTAGTAACATTTGATTAAATACCTGGTCCAGAAACCCCTCCACAATCTCTGTATTTCAACTGCTGCTGCTACTCTTTGTTCTTCTGTTTGTCCACGTTGTGAAATGATGTTTCGTCTAGCTGTGGCCGACGCTTGTACAATCTTTTGATTCAGAGCCTGTCTTTCGTCTCCTAAAATACAAATTAAGGAAATTATTATCTATATATATATATTGCAAATTGCACAAATGCAAGGGGTTACAGGCCACGAGACCGGAGGTCCGCGAGACCGAAGGTCCGCGAGACCAAAATTAAAAAAGTCAACGACACTGAAGGTCTTCGAGACCGAAACTATTACTAGGCCAGACGAGACCAAAACTATTATTAGGCCTATAATAGTGGAAAGAGAAATATTACTACCGGTAATATTACGTTGATAAAGTGCGTAATTAAAAAGAATTTACAGCCATTTCTTTGCATAGTGGACACCAGTGACTTGCGCAAGGGGGCTGGGGCGGCTTGCATTGATATTAGGCCTCCACCAGTGGCGTAACCAGAGGGGGTTGCAGGGGGCAAAATTCCCGCTCTCAAAAGTCTCCCCCCCCTGCTCCCACAAATGAAATTTTAGAATACAATATAACTTAATAATTAGATATAGCGATACCCTATTTTAAACAATATTGCCCCCCCTTGTCAATCTCCCTCTAAAGCCCCTCTAATGAAAAATTCTAGTTACGCCTATCGATTGACCATCGACCATCAGTCTCGCGGACCATCGGTTCGCGGAAATTCGGTCTTGCAGACCTTCAGTCTCGTGGAATTCCCCCATGCAAGGATGAGTCAACAATTTTCCCGAAGTTATCACAATTCTTCATTATGCATGGAACATTATCATCTCAAATTTATCTAGATGATACTGTTCACCAATGGAGGTACAGAAACACTGTACACTCAATTCCATTTACCGGTGATGGGGCCGAGTTGATAAAGGCGGTGGCATTTGAAGCAATGATGCTTATCAATCGGGAGGTACCGGGTTCGATACCCAGCCGGGTCACAGTAAGGTGGGTTTTTCATTCAAGAGCAATCTATGGTTTCTTCATCTGAAATGACTTTCTAACTTGAAAAGGTTCCAAATTTGAGTTAAAATGTTGAATTGGAAGCCACCTGGCGTGTAAGTTGTAATCCATAAGCCTGTGCAGGTTACTCCCAAATTTGTGGTCGCTTAAGTGTCATAAAAATAACTGCTGATTATTATCATTATCATTATTTTTATTTTTATTAATATTATTATTTCAGTACCACATTCAGCTGCAGAATCTGAATGATAACTGATCTTCTTCTTTTAAGATTTCAACTTCTTGTTTTTGTTGTTGTTGTTTTGTCTGATGAATCTTTAAGTCACACAATTTCCTCTCTGAATTCTGCATGCATGGGGAGACCACATCTACTCCCACACATCTAAATGGTACTGCATCCAGAACACAAACTTACCTGGAAAATGAACATTTCTGATGACACGCTGAGCATCTTGGGATGATAGCATGGTTGTGTTTCTTCTTCTTCCTTTTCTTATGTCCACCAAAGCAGCAAGATCATCATCACCGAGAGGAGGAAATAAATAGATTTAAATGTAGATTAAAATGAGGGCTTGACGTTTCCATTCAAAGCAGGATCTTCTTCAAATGCTAACTGAAACGAAAAGAAACTTGCTCATTACTGACCATGAGTCATGGTCAGTTATGCGTCCTAGACGTCTAATTATGATCACGTGACGTAAATGTTTCGTCAGCATTATCTCCTGCTACAAGACATCTTTGGTTACATTGTTTAACGCAATAATTGATACATAAGTGGAATCGGGAACGACAGTTTCTGAGTATGGTTCATGTAGTTTTTCGTAAGAAATTATCATTTTAATGTTCACTTTGTAAATCTCATGAATATGCGAAGACAGAGAAATAGAAGTTCATTTTTATGTGAGTAGGATTGGTACCTATTGCAATTGATATAATATATTGTGTTTAGAACATATTTATATAGCATTTTACATGTCAATAAATTTAAATTAACTTTTGTTCAATGTTTACATTATGTTTACTTCATTATAAAACTTTATTTTCTGTATATTATCTGGCATTCGAATTTGTCGTACGCCATGATTGTTTCGAGTATCATGAATCATTGATGTATTTGCATACAGACTACTACTAAAGTCTGGATAGAGTTTTACTTGATATACATTTTAATATATTGGTCCGTTTGTTGTTGTTTAATACTCACTTCTTATACAATGTAAACGTGTTTACTTATTCATTTTCATTTTCTGATTAAAATAGGTGGAAAATATAAACAAATACACAAGCAATTTTGTTGCATTTGTATTGTTTCTGGCATTGTTAACTATAAGACTTGTACTGGCATTGTTGACGTGACGAACGCATCCTTGTGGCATATCGAGTTGCAAATTTCACGCTTGTATTAATGTCTTATTACTTGGAAGCATATCGGTTAAGTTGTCTTGTTACTTGGAAATACAGAGAAGAAGGTTGACGTAAGTACCAGATTATTTCAATTTCATGCCCAGGCTGTATTCTTGGTGTAGTTTTAGGCCATTTACTGTAAGTGACAGTAGCCGACTGATCACACGTTATTAATATTATACCATGTGTGTAATAGGGGTTAGAGTGCAGCGCAGCAACATTGAACGGTAGCAATTATTGACACAGTGCATGTAGCGTGGATTCCACATTCTATACTGGTGGCGTGTGGGCGGAGCTTACCGTCTGCAAACTTCGACCAATGTTTTGCAAGTTCCGATACTTGCAGTGTGTACTTTCGTCTGCTATTAAGCTGTGCATGTGGGATGAACAAGCGAATGACATTGATATAACAAATAACGCACAGTGAAAGTGCAGAACACCGTATTTCACTGTGGCCCGTTGAATGTTGTATTGCGTTCACAGTTGGATAATCTGGTTAGAATTCTTCGTCCTATTTAGTCCGTATCGATATTGTTGATTCGTTGGAATATATTTAACTCCTCAGCATGTCGTTTTGATTCTTATCATATGAAGGTTTTAATATTGACAAAACTGTACACAGTGAGGAAGTAACTTCCTCTCCTAGTAAAAGTAAGTATAGTAGGCAGTCTTGTAATAGCAGCCTCGTACTATAATTTACTGTTTTAGTCTGTACTATTAATGAGGAGATTGTCCATTTGTTCTTACCCTTATAGGGGGTTACCGGTGATCAGAATCATCGATTTCAGTAGCTGCTTGAGATATTATTACAAAAAACTGACCCCATCATTGATTAAACATTTAATTAAGGGGGATTGAAATGCTAATTTTGGTTGGTCACTCGAACACTAATACCACATTACCAATGACTGCCAGATTTCAGATAACCTCATATCAAAAGAAGTCAAAATAATTCATTTCTGACATTTTTCTTTTTCATATTGTACATAAAGGATGAAAAACCAAAACGGGTGATGGCCAAATCAAAACCCTCATATGTGAGAAACATTCCTACACCGAAGACATTGAAGTTGTCCTATGGAGGAGTGCTGCTGACTCTCCAGCGAAGCTTGGAAATTGGGTAGAAAATAAGCCACATTGATGTTAATGAAAGTTATGCTTTCTACCAAGAACCATCTGTGGCGACCACCCAAAACACTCAAATAACAGTGAGTTAAAATACTGTAACCTTCAAATTACAGTTCATGTAGAACACTTATTCTAGTAATTTTGTGACATCAGTGTTCATACTTGTTAGGTCACACAAGTGAAGTCAGGGCTCCATTTGATGATCATCCATTCACCTCAAATATTACAGATAGATGATGGACAACCAAACAGAAACTGTTTCATGTATTTCTGACAACTCATTTTCTTGAAAATAAAACAGAATGAATTATTGAACAAAGTAAAAACATATAGAATGTCCTCTTCAACAACATATGTCTCCTTTGGACAACCAAACAAGACACAAGCTCTCCAATGGACGACCATTAATTTACTTCAAATTGAGGCTTGATAATATGCTAGTGTCAGCTGTTATGGTTCATTACAACTACCACTCTCTCTGGATGTGTCTCTCTGTTTGTATGTCTACCTGTCTGTCCATACACACTGTCTATTTAGATGTACGTGTTCAAAAACTTGCGCTCTAAAGATCATTTAGGTGTCATAAAAGGCCATTGTTTGAATATAGTCCCAATAATTTCACCATATTAAGGATTAAACTCTAGCATAGGGCACTGCATAAATAATTATGTAAACAATAAAGATCAAAACAAAATCAAAGGCTCCTTAGAGAAATGCATTCCTGTGCACCTCTCTGCCTTAAAATTGCACAAACATGAAATGATAGTGCACTACATATCCATGCTTTACTAAAATCATTTATTCATAAACTATTCATTTCTCTTTACAGGTAAAACCAACAGGTCTGCATTAGAGACCACCTAAACATCACTGGGTACACGGTGAGAGATGAAACATTCCTACTACTCTGCTTAATTGATCATGACACAGTGGAATATAAACCCACAGAAGAGACATTGAAGAAACTACTAATGCTGCCGTATTCATCCCTCATAAAGGACAATATCGCAGGGTTGGGTGAATAAATGCCAAAAACAACACCATTCTTGCCTTACAGCTAAACTTCTGCCGATCAATAAACCAACTTCTTTGTACAGTACTAACCGCACTCCTATTTTAAGATATTTCTACACCTATTGCTATCAATAACAATAAATAATCATTGTACAGTTCTAATACCACTACCACATTGATCACTAGACCTCTAAACATCAGTAAACTATAGTACCTTTGTATAGTACTATAGTACTAGCAATCTGTCTTACCTTCACATGTACAACTCTTGCTACCAACTAGAACCTCTTAGCTTTGTATAGTTCTAGTGTGCAGTCTTTCTACCATTTGCTAGTACAAGTCTATCTTTGCTGTTGACACTGCTAACTTCGAACCAAGTTTCTGCCTTTACCTGTTCAGCAGTAACAATAAAAACCAAAACTACTGGCTTGTTACAATATATTATTAGCTTTACGTATTTGCCCATGTTACATACTAACAACTAGAGGAGTAATATATGCAATAGGCACTCACATGTCTTCCATGACAACCTCCAACTTATCAGAAAAGACCTGTAGAGTAGTTGGGCTCTTAGGCAATTTTCCTCAACTGTTACAATTGTCTGAGGTATGAAAAGTTCTTTCATATAAATGTCAACGTGCAAAAAAAAATTTCCTTAAGATTAAAGTTCCAAGCACCAACACACTACACAATGGCACACATGTTAGGAACAAGTATGTCATCTTTCACTACCTCACTCATATTTTATTAATCTTATAAATATTCTAGCAGTTTTCAACAAAGTTCGTGACAAAATATTATCTCTTAATGTTTGTGTTGCACTTGCTTCATATTCAGCTCCATTAACCAATAAGTCTGATACAGGGTTTGTCACTCCTCTATTTGAAAACTATTTTGCAATTGGTAGAGGTCAAAGAGCATTTGAGGTCTGTCACAGTGTCACAAGACTTGCTTCACTGTTAAGCCAGAAAACGTGGATATGTCACACATGTTTGTTATTTCACATTAAGTTCAAGAACTTTCTGTTCGCATTTTATGGATTGTGTAAAATAAAGGCTGTACTTATTCATTGAACTTGCGTGGTAATAAGTTTCATAAAAGTTTCAACATAATAGCGTCGTTCATTGATAGTGTATATTTGTTCTGTGAAAAAGACAGTGGCGTAGGAAAGTACTTTTGAGTGGGGGGCTGAAGACTGATGGCCGGCCTGGGGGAGGGGTCTTTTTTTGGATTTTTTTGCATTTCCAGGTGGCCTCAGATGCAATTTGGTGCAATATAGCACACTTCAACACCCACTCCATTTTGTAAATAATTTTGCATTTTCACCTGGCCTTTTTTTTTCTCATTTGGAATTGAAAAGGGGTTTTCTGACTTGCGGAGCGGGAGGGCGGAATAATACTTCCCCCCCACCATATTTTTCACTGGGGGGCTGGCGCCCCCCCCCAGCCCCACCGGTTCCTACGCCCTCGGAAAAAGACATGTTGTAGTGTTCAATGATACTGTTATATTATCAACTACTGCACCATTGGTGCTCTTGTCATAGTAATGATTATGCACATTTTATCCACTTCTTCTTAGTTTCAACCTTTGTATTCAGCTTTCCAAAATGTTCCAAAAAAACTTTAACGAACTTCAAGAAAGAAATAAACATGTTAACCAAGTATCCTTTGAATTCATTTGTTTGTATTATTTGTGTATACATGTTAATCATTATTACAGTATGTGGACAATCCGGTTAAATAGATTAAACGATGGAAGAAAGGAATAAAATGGCTACTAAGCAATTACCTGGATCTATAGACCAAGACTTATGGGCAGAGTGGTTATGAATTTTCGTAACCGCATTTCTAGTTGTTTATTCCAAAGCTGTAAATATTGCATATATTATATAATTTAATATTATGTAACATAACGTTTAGTTGCTTT
>JAIPMN010023828.1:3525-18271 GCA_020650975.1 Apostichopus californicus
CATTACTTTTGTGATTTAGTGTGTAAGTCAATGGTAGCATTTAGCTAGTGAGAACCTTTATCTAGACTTAGAGACCACATTACTTTTGTGATTTAGTGTGTAAGTCAATAGTAGCATTTAGCTAGTGAGAACCTTTATCTAGACTTAGAGACCACATTACTTTTGTGATTTAGTGTGTAAGTCAATGGTAGCATTTAGCTAGTGAGAACCTTTATCTAGACTTAGAGACCACATTACTTTTGTAATTTAGTGTGTAAGTCAATAGTAGCATTTAGCTAGTGAGAACCTTTATCTAGACTTAGAGACCACACTCCTTTTGTGATTTAGTGTGTAAGTCAATGGTAGCATTTAGCTAGTGAGAACCTTTATCTAGACTTAGAGACCACATTACTTTTGTAATTTAGTGTGTAAGTCAATGGTAGCATTTAGCTAGTGAGAACCTTTATCTAGACTTAGAGACCACATTACTTTTGTAATTTAGTGTGTAAGTCAATGGGGCATTTAATGGGTGTATGCTACCTTACACGTAGAAGAGAAAGAAAGAAGTAAAGTGACCTAATCGTTTTACCTTTTTGTGGATGAGTTCTTTTATTCTCTTCGCTCGGAGTTGATCAGGCTTATCAAGCATACTTTCCATAATTTGCAAGTAGTTACCACTCAGTTCTGAATGTAGCTCGTCTACCAGGCACTAAATACATAACAAAATCATAACAGTAATGGCGTGATATTATATTAATGTGCAAGTAGGCGACTTCAAACATTTCGTGACGGTACTTAAAGGGTGTGAAGACTCACGCAAAAAAGAAACTTCTAATGCCGGTAATCTGATCTAGTTCGAATGAGGTGTAACAGAATCGTTAGACACCACCATCGATCCCAGAAAATACACACAGCTTGCTACCTTCGGTAATTAGACACTATAGTGTACAGTCAGTACATACAGCTGCGGTCAATACCCACAGCACAGTGTACTAACGATACAGCGATGGACATCTCAGGTCCAGCTAAAGATAACAAGGTATCACGTTTCTGCCAGCATTTTGTAGTGACACGAACAAAACGTCACTTGCAAGCAACAGAAAGTTCACTTTTTCAGATGGCCGCACGCGGTTGGGGCGAGTCTTCAATGCATTTAAAGGATCACATTCGACTTAATTTTACATTTGATTTGTCAGAAAATAAACTGAAACTTAACTTCAACACTGACAGTCTCATTTACATCCAGATCGATGCTACACGTTAATTGATCTAATTGTATACTCAAATGTATTGTCTTTTATTGATAATATATATTTTATATGAATTTTTATGTTAATGTAATATTAATCATTGTTATTGCAGTAATTTATAACTGTTAATAATTAATAATTGAACTATATAATATTGATTATTCTATAAGTACATCTTATATTAATAACTCAATAATAAATCTAACTAATTTTAAAGGTGTTATGTTGTTGGAATTTTTTGTTCCTTGCAATGGTTTCGTATAGAATTTGGTGATGTTTCTGTTTCGTTAAACGCTGATCCTATAGTCTGTGGATTATCATTCTAGTCCCTTGTAAGTAATCAACCAGAGATGACTAATAATAATATTATCTCAAAATTGAAAAAAGTGTTATGATAGAACAGCCGATTCACACAGAGATTACAGTAATTACTGTAAATCTAAAGTTTTAGTTCCACAGTTAATATTGGATCGTGCTGACAAATCTGATAAATCGGTAGCACGCGCTATTAAGTTTACAGTAAGAACTGAGGATATTTGTAATTCCAACAAATTCATAACAACTGGATTTGTTGGAATTACACATATCCTCAGTTCTTACTGTAATCCTAATAGCACATACTACCGAATTATAGCAATATTCAGTTTTTCTGTACTACAAAACTGTAAGATTTACAGTAGTAACTGTGTTCTCTAATATGTGTATCGGGTGCATAGAAATACAATTTGGTTTATCAAAAAATGGAAATTATAATTGATGGTATATTATATATCCTTCATACTTTGAATGTGTACCTGAAGTGTTTTTATCACTTTTTATACAAAGTGTTACTACTTCAAAAATGTAGACATATGCGTATTATAATAAACATTTATTTTTGAATATCCACATAAAGTTACCAAATTATCACGTGGCATTTGACTTTACATCTTACCTTCTGGTATGTTTCATTGTAAATGTCCTGAATTTTTCGTCTTTGATCACATGATCTCCCAGTAAATATCGAAATGATGACGTCATCCTTGGTTCCAACACGGAAAACAGAGATACCTGGGAATCACGATTAGAAATCAATTACGGCGTGTGAAACAAAATAAAACTAATCAAAATTAAAGACCAAGCAAAGAAACCAAAATAACACTAAAAGATATTATAAAAAAAATTACAATTTACTTTATGTAAGTCCTTTATAAGCGGATGTCATGAATATAGGAAGGGCTGTCTTCGACATGCCTTACCTTCCTGATGCCCCCACTCCCACCCCCCCCCCTATTGCTGCCTCCCCGTTATACCTTCCCCGTCGAATTCCCCCGACCAAGTACTAAATGATATACGTTAGTAATAGTAATTGCAACAAGAAACCAATACCGAAGTAATTACACACGTTTTAATTGTATACGATCATAAATTCATAATGTGAAAGCAAAGTTAACAACACACAGAAAGAAAAATGAAAAGATCTAGCTCCATAGTCAATCAGTATAGAATGTACATGTCCCTACCCATGTTATTATACTGCAACCCTTATGTAAGGATAGACACGTCTTGTGTTAGTGTATAATAATTTCGAGAATAATTAATCCTAATGTACTTTCAAGAATGGTACTTAACGTCATCATATAAGTTCGAGACTGTTAGGAATACAGTGTTCACATGTTCTTAAATGAAAATGTGGATTCAACAGATCACCTGGTGTAACAGCGCTAGGTAGGACCATGCCTGAATAGAGGGGGGGGGGGGGTCAGAAGGAGGGGAAAGGAGGAGGCAGCCACGGGGTCCGGAGGCCCGGGGAAATAAGGGATAATGAATAATGTATTCTCTCTTTAATAATAGTATTCTTGAGGCAAATAAAATTGAAGTAATGAGAAATATTTCGTAAGCACATCAATGTGTCATAGGTTTATGAAATGACTTCTAGAAAAGAATGACATCATTGCATCCCTCAACGCCGTTATGTAATAGACGTGTACCGTTATCTAACACTGCTTGTACCATCGCTGTTGTCCTATATATACAGGATACAACATACCATGACAACATATCACATATGGGGGCGATTTCATAGCTGTAAGTAATATTATAAAAAATGTGTAAACTTGTGTCATTTTAATATGTGAGAAGATATTTGCATGATATTCTTTAATGATAGTTTTTTTTTAAACTCACCAAACCCCTTGAAGGCATCGCTCAAGGCAGCCGCATCTTTATCTGGGTCAAAATCGTCTGCCGGAAAGACCGTTGGCTTGTGAAGAGGAAAACAATATATAACAATATATATAACAATATATATAACAATATATAACAATATATATATAACAATATATATATATATATCCCTATATATATATCCCTATATATATATATCCCTATATATATCCCTATATATATATCCCTATATATATATATATCCCTATATAAATATATACCAAACAATCGAAAGTTCAAATGAACACTCCGTCTCATTAAATTCTACATCGTGTTCTTAATAGCAATTGCGGTTACGGTTTACAGTTTATCTCGATGGCAACGCGGTAAAGTTTCTGCACCCGACAAAATCAGGCATTGTTTATTTGCTGTACAAACTTGTGATATTCATATTGATACTTGCTACAACTGGAGCCAAAACAAACTTTGTCATCGTTTACCAATCTGAGAATCTCTCTGTCTCTCTATAGAAGGATGGTAAGCATACAGATTAATTGAAAACAGCGCAGCTATTTGGTTTACACCTGGTGTACGGAGAGCCTAACGTTCCATAAATGTCGCAAAAGAAAGTGAAGTGTCCAAGTCAATATATATACTTCCAACTCGATATCAATATGTTACAATTCCACATGTATATTTCGTAACAAAATACAATATGTCATTACGTCCATCAACAGGTTAAATTCAACATAAGCATGACATGTTCATATGGAATTGTAACATGTTGATATCAAATGGACAGTTATGGAACGTTTGGCTCTTCGTATGCGTCAATGTTCCAATTATAGCATGATGTCAATGTTGTATCTAGCAAGCAGTGTTTACATGACCAATGTATAATAACGTCATGCTGTTACAAGTTTCTATTATGGAACGTTTGGCTCTCCGTACAGGTTTGTTACCAGACTTGTCGGATGCTTACAGCCACATATGAACAGGTTGGAGTGGTAGTTGTAAATGACTTTCACACAACCTTACACAAGAGAGTTCCCAAATAGCTATTACCACATATAGTGGGCTTACATCTAGGGAGGAAGCCCGCCAGACACCCCCAACATGAGGAATCTAATTCAAAGACACCAGCCTGAACCACACCCGCCGCTGGCTTTATGAGTTGTTATGACTTTTAGAGCTGTATTCTGTAGTTGGAATTTTACTTTGTATTTTCCTGACCTATAGCACTAAACTTCAACATGGCTACATACTCCTCAATATTAATAAGACAATACTGCGACTGGCTGGCTGATCCCAAGAATAAAGTTACAAATCGTTTTTGTTCAGCGATTGCAAACCTATCAACCTATTTCCCTATACTTTCATTATTGTGGATGCGATCCCTGTTAAACAAAGCACCAGTGTTGCCATGTACCGTACACATTATATTTGTTTCTTTATTCGTGAATATACATGGTACCATCAGATTGGAGGACGTTTGTAATACACTGATATTACGTAGTATACATTGAACGTTACATTTTGATGAAATTAAAACTCAATTCCCCCAAAAGACTTCCGTGTACTAAACATGAGTAATACGTAACAGGGCAGTAGTTCCAACTGATCCAGAAAGATGAAATCAACATCCTAGCTTGAAACTTTGTGAATACTGTGCCATGATAAGTAAACGATCACTGCAGAACAAATATTCAAATTCTTCTCTAATTTTGGGATCACTGCTTGACTCAAATCCAAGAACCACAATGAAAACATCACACAGTATCGAATGGCTGTCAACAACAAGACGGTAACGTTGCTCTATGTATTACAATTACATTCGTTCATAATAATAAAAATAATGAGAGAAAATGCCACGATCTAGTCTAACCGAAATAATATAGCAATGTAAATTGTGAACAATTTTAAGCCTAACAACTCTGATTTGTTACGTTCGGTTATATCGATGACGTAGAAGGGCGTGCACATCAATCAAAATTTTAAAAATAACAACATTTAACATATTTCAAAGCAGAATCAAGGCAATAATCTTAACTAACGTATTTATACAATCATGGAAATGAACATTTGACTCGATTTTAAGCAATTCCAGATTTTGATAAATAAACCATTTACAGCAGGATTCCAACACTTTCATTACAGTTGTCTATGATTTTCACACGAACGTTTGTTCTAGAGGATCCGCTTATTTGGCTATATTTCAGCAGAAAAGCTTCGCTTTTTAAATCATATACCCTATATACTGTGTAACTATTATGTGTACTATATAATCTGTATCAGGATAACCAGAAAACCCGTTGCCGCAATTTAAAAAAAGTGTCAACACTTAAGCAGCCAACCTAAAGTATAGTAGCCAATTGTAAATTGCAACGAAACAATTCAACGTCGCACTTACCTTGTTTTCAGTCTGTGCCATCTTGTTTCAGTAATGGCAGAAGCCAAGCCCAGTGACGAGTAATATTGTTTATTCATACATTAAATCCAGTGGTGTCATAATTTCGTCACAGATATGCTGGTAACAACTTTAACGGTAAATATTGCACTTTCGTCATACATATAAAGGGGTATCATACTTGTGTATAGTAATTCATATACTGATATCTGCAAAAAATTACTGGCTTAAATATTATATGTTATAGACAAGTGACCGGGATAACTTTGATCAAATACACACTTTGTATACCACCATTTCGTACATGATATAAAGAAATATACACATACATTGCCATAACGGGGATTTATCTGCATGGTTAATAACCCATGTGGGACCCATATAGTTTTCGTGGGTTAAATTGGGCCAGAGGCTGAATGCCATGGCCTACCAGATCGGAAACGGTGGGTAACCGCTGAATCTGAGGAGCGGGAGGCGCTGCAGCCAGTTTGAGGTGCCAATTGAGTCGACTGGTTCCTCCTGGTCGAGAAGAAAGACATATTTTCGTCAGAGGCGCAAAATTCGTAATTTTATAATGATTATTATCATCATGATTATTATTATAATTTTGTTTTTAATGCCTCAGTCCTATTGTGCAATGGTAGAACCTATTTCATGACTTTTTGTGGGTAACTTTGGTTTCATCCAAGTGGGAAAATCCTTGGCGAAGCCTATCTAATAATATTACTATCATACATCAAACGGCAATATATTCATATAAGGAGTTCGGTGGACTTTAATATACTAATAATCATATCAATGTTTGAGCAGGATGAAAGTAGCGCTCCAGTTAATAGCTAACTCGTGAACCACTTAAGCATTGTAATGAACTGAATGAACAGATAATAATGTGGGTAAAGCCAATGAAGGAATCAAAAGGATTAGATACCAAACTACCTTAAAGCAAAAAACAGGTTCTACGCAGTCAGAGAAATATTGACAGTCTCAGAATAGCGCTTAGAACAAGCGTATAATGATGGCAGTATTGCACATTATTGAACGATTTGTGAAAGCAGGACTCCGGAGGAGAGTAAGTGGGGGGGGGGGATGGGGGGTGGGAAGGGGATCAAAGCTGAATAAGCTATGACTACATCCAAAGTACATTAAGGCACAAAGAAGAGTTAGAACCGATTACGTATGTTTTTGGAAGTGGTAGTCTTTGGTTGCGACCGGTGATGTGAGACTTAGTACGAAATAAAATATATCTAGTGTACTTCTATGGCAGAGGGAGGCTTTAGCCAATAAACCAAGGGAAACCCCCATCCCCACCCAATTCACATACTCACTGGCAGAAAGAATATTAGACATACACCCAGTGTACAGTACATAAATATATAACTTGTATAGGATATAACCTAAACAGTCGAGAAATCTGAAACATTGTCTCAAAAAATGCAACACTACTTTGATGTTTTTAAGCAACCCTCCAATTTGCCAAATTTTCTCAAAGTGACACCTTTACCTAAACGACTTAACATTTTAAGACCCCCCCCCCCACTACCACCACTACACCACGCCAGTGTATCAAGAGGTACGTAGAGTGCACACGGCTTAAGGATGACCTATATTAACATTTGAAATACCTGTAGTAAATCGTTCGTTATAATTCATTTATATCTTCTTTAAAATATGTAGTTTCAACAGCAAGATTATATCGATTATAATAATAACTTAAGTAAGGATGTTCTCCACTTTTCTAAGCATGTAGTGCACGTCAGTGATCCACCTTTGAATTGGCAGAACGCCATTGAGTTTTGGTTGCCGTTGTATTCTTCAAGTCTATGGGTTAACATTGTGGTGATCAATGACAAGCACATTAAGCAATGTCAATTGGCACTGGTTAAATACTCGTAATATACTCTAACACTCTTCGACGATTTGATATTTTCACGGGGTATTTTATTAATTGCCTCATTTACTTCAAAACTAGAGAATCAAAACAATGTATAACATAAAAGTGATTAATGCTTACGGGTAAGGTTTATGCCATAGTCTTTTTATGTTATGTTGTTCAGACGTGTACGACAGGGGAATTTTCGCTACAAGATCTCCAGAAATCACACTGAACGTTTGAAGTTGAAATAGACTTTCTGTAACGCTGTACATTTTAACGTACGGTGCAGTGTATAAAATCCCCTGGAATACTGAAATCAAAACACAATATGAACAGACATATCACACGACATTGTCCTATCAAACACGTGGTGTTTGTATTACTAAATCATTTTAAGTAAAGATAACTTTTTTTTAAATCAAAATGTAGGCTGAAACATTAAAAAAATACCATCAAATGTCCGAAAAGTAATTTTGGCAAAAAAGGTTAATTTCAGCTGTGGCATTTTTAACACATGATTGTGGAGATGCTTTTCAGATGCGATAACGTCTAATGCTTAAGAGCACTGTTGTTTGCTTGATTTTTCCACTCTCTCTCTCCCTCTTTTTACTATGGAGTAATAAGTAACCACCATCTCACTCATATCCTGAAGTAGAACCCATTTAAGCGATCATCTATATAAATCTTGAAATATATTTCGATTCTCATGGTAATTTGATTTATCATGAAGTCGTTTAATTGTAAATGGTTAATCAGCTCTTCGGTGACACGTGTCAACAACCACGTCATAGTACGCAGGGTAAGCTCAGAAAGTGGTTGAACTGGTTCGCTGCCAGAAAGTTTACTTCATACCTTCTTGAGATTCGCAATCGTTAAGACCAGAAAAAATCGTCAAGATGCAGTTCATCGTAACATTTTGTGTTTTGGGACTCTTCTCCCAACTCCCAGCTTTTCAGGCAGAAACCGTAAGTTTCTTTTATCTTTTATCAAATTCAAGTTGAAGTTGAATATTTAATTGTGATAAATGATTTTCTAACTCAATGATTGTTAAATTAAATATGATTTTTTAGTTTCTCTACCACACTGTTTGAGTTTATTGTAGGTGTTCAATTGATGTTTTTGTCTGTTTGTAAAATATTGATAATTTGAACTTATGTAAAAAAAATAATTAGAATGCGCATTGTGATCTACCTCATGTACGCAATAAAACAAAATGAATTATATTGCCCCATATCATAAATAAAGATGGTTTGAATAGGGATTTATATATCAGATATTTTCTTAAAACAACGATAAGAATTTCCTTTGTTAACGAATACAATAAGCAATTTAAAATTGACAATGACTTGCCGATATATCGTGGAAACGATCACGTTTCAAACGGGAGTTTAATTATATCGTACAACATAGCAAATAAACTATAACAACCATCGATAACAAAAACAATGAAACTAATTATCATATGTAATTCCTTAATAAAGATTAATTGGAATTTTTCTTTAAGCCATCTTTAACTTGCTTCCAAGCTAGTGCATCAATCCTATAGTACAAATATAGTTCCAATATCCATTTTTGGCAATTCAAATATATATTTAAAAAAAAATACATGGAGGGAGGTGACTTGCTAGATACATGGTACAGTGCAATACCAATAACGTAATGCCTTGATACACTAATAGGAACTATTTGAAGCAATCGATAAACTTAAAAGTTTCTTATTAACGGATTAGGTAAGTTAGATTAAATGGTTAAATGATGTCTTACATAAAAAAAAACTCATAAATCATAAAAACTTAAGTTGCGGGAAATATTCAAACGATTGTCATCTTTATGTCAAGAAAATAAGATCCAATAATTTCAAATGTCAAATATATATTCCTTTAATTACATTTAAGACTAAAACAGATCAAAAGTAGAAAAAAAAAATATTAAAGCTGTTTTAACTAGTTCTAATGTGTAAATAAACAAAGCAAAGATTTTGGCAATTGTGAATATCTACTCAGGATACCCACTATTATAGAAATGTATTTATTCTATCGCAAGACTCATTGTTTATATCAATCGACATTGCAGTTTGTTCTTTCCTGTGTTGTGAGCGCGTTCCATCCTTGACATCTCATCAAGGAAATTGTGATAGAATTTCTCTTTATAGCAGTTTAAAAAATTGAAAAGAAAACATCTCGACTTAATTTCATCAAGTTTACAACAAAAACTTCGGATAAGTCTGGCCAAAGTTCTCCGTATCACTACAAATGAATATCAAACATTTTTTACTCCAAAAGAAACAATAGTTTGTTCTCTACCGTGTTCTAAAAGCATGTTTTCCTTGGTATGACATCGATGACATAGCGATGGAAAATTAAATTCTTTTAATAACAGTTTAAACAAATGACAAGAACCACTCATCGCCTTAATGTGATATAGTGTTTAAGATAAACGTCTGGTATGTCTGGTCAAAAGTACGTCATTACGGTGTTACTACAAAGTAATAGTGAACATTTTGTTTAGACTGTTTAAAATAGCATGTTAGGGTATAGTAAGTTTCATATCATCGTTGCATCGTATTTAGTAATAAAGGCCAGTAAAATATCTCCCAAATAAATTTTCCGCTTGTTAGATTAGAGTAGGATTTGTATTAAAGATTCTGCTGGAGGAACGCTGTTACTTTATGTTAAGGAACTATGTCTTCATAAAACAGTCAAATAGGATTTATCTTTGGAAACATTTTAAAACTTGGAGAAGGCAGTGAAGAATCCATTACAATTTTGGAACAACAGAGAAAGCGAATATCACTCTTGATGATAAAATGTTGTCTAGATCAGTGCGTTGAAGTTTTTCAATTTCTCAAACGCAACATTGATTAATATGATGCATTCCATATAGTTTCTATTGTAATAAATTGTATCGGTTGTATTAGTTTATGAGGAAATTTTAATAAGTATTATAGATTAATACTAACAAATAAATCATATGTGTCATACGGTCAAAATGGTAGAACTTACTAAGCAAACAGAACCTTGAAGGAAAAACCATTAGAGAACCCACCATACTTAGCACTATTTTTTGAAACATCACTAAGCTTTCTAACAATTGTAAAATATTTGCCAAGTTGAAGCTGGGCAATTTATTGATCTTTTCCTATTAGAGAAAATATAAAAATAAACAAAATCGCATGACAGAATGCAGAAATGGTTAAAAGATACGAACGACTCATTTAACTAGGATCATTCAAAATGTATTTGTACGTACATGAAAGTCAATTCGTAATATTTTCATCAATCCTAAATATCTTACTAAACGATAATTACTTCAGCTAAGCACTATGATAGTCGTATTTCCGTTTAATACACAAACACAAACATGTCCATTAATATGAGATATATTTATGAAAAGTGTGAACGTCCAGAACGAATCATATTACTTTCTCACTTCTTGTCGCAAAAATTCAGGCGCCACATATTTGTGTTTTATCTGGGTTATACAGAATAAGGGCGGGAAACAGGAAACGAATAGCGTTGAGTGTTTAACTTATTTATTTAGTTATTCTGTCATCTAAATCATCTTCAAACAACCATGCCAAGAAGTGAACACAACGACAACACAGTCTCGAATAGAAAAAACGTTTTGTTTTCATTAATATATGTTACGGCTTAACGAAAGTCCTATATACGTTATAAACTGAATAGTTATACTGTGTTGGAATAGAGTGTTGGAATTATAGTGTCTCTTGATTTCCTGTAATGTTTCCTAAAAAAGAGCTAATATCTGAGTAACACAGAGAGATCTTAATATGAATAATACAGAAACATTGTCACAAGAGTGAGGTCAAAGTAAATGCCTCTTTATCAGTGAAATGATTAAGATGACCTAATGGTGACATAGTTAATGATCCCTGATTTCACTTCATTGGACTTTAACCAAAGATTAGCAGCAACTAAAAAATGATTTGGAACTGAATTGATTTCGGCGTTAAGTACCCTTTACAAACGAGTCCCTCCCGCCTATCGGAATGTCCTTTAAGTGTCTTCGTTGATTTTGATATTTTTCAATTTTCATATCTCCATTTTAGAATGTTGGACGGGAAAATTCTGGGAGGAACAAAAGAAGCACTGGAGGTAGGAAAAATGTATCATTCTTGTTAATTTTTCATTTACTATTTCAATGAACTTTTACATGAATCTTTTACAAAACAAAATACACGTTCTAAAGAAGGACATTACAAGCATGCATGTAATTTTAATTTTTTTCAATTTAGAGGTACCCATCGATATAAATGATTCATCTAACTTAATTAGTCATTTATATCATTGATTTTGATAGACAATTATTGTGATTCCTGTTTTTTTTACATACATTTGTTTAATATGCTGTTACACTTCCGTTTCGTAATGTGGTATTAAATATGCACCAATACCTTCTACCTTATACCATCATCGACTGGTTTATATTGATTAAATGCTTACTTCACATAAAGACGTACTGTGGATTATTTAATTTGGTTACCAAAAATACTGTAAAACGAAAACTTACCCGCTTTTAAAGATGACTGGAAACAACTTATAGTTAAAAAACTAAAATCCTTTTAACGTTTTTCGCGGTGGTCTAAAGGAGGCCAACAGTTGTCGATTATTCTTAAACAAACATAGCTACTAGAATTGATCGGGATATTTAAAATTAGTTTACTTCATTTAAATTTTGGGTTTGAATGTAAATTAATGTTCATTTTTAATTTGGGTGTCATGCCTTTAGGAAACTATTACCCATCGATGAATAAATACATATATAGTATTCATCTCACTTCATATTCAATTCCGTTTGTAAACAAAAAATGCTATCATCAAAAACAGTATTACCGAAACGAAATTATTCTGTCATATTAATGATCTTAATTGACAATAATGGTGATTTATGCTTTTGTGGTCTTCACATAGTTTGGTTAATATGCATTTATACTTACGTTTCTTGATGTGGTAATTATATATAAACTAATACCTACTACCGTTAGTGAAAATGCTTACTTCAGTGAATGGGGTACTCTGGATTTTGTAATTTGGTTATATAAACAAATTTAAAAAAATATCGGAAATTGAAAAGCAACACGCTTTTATCACTGGCTGAAAAGTACACAAAATAATGTTGTTGTTTTTTGTAAGGTTTGTTGCGGCGGTAAAAAGGAGGCAACATTTGTCGTTTTAAATTAAACAGACATAGTTACGAGAACTGATCAGGACTTGCTTGTTATTCTGTTACTTCATGAATTATTATTCTATATATTTGTTGTTTCTTTTTACGATTTTACAATGTGTACTTCAATGGTGTTCTTTAAAGCAGAAAAATGTATGGAAGATTTACGTTTAATATTTTGACAAACATTTTTGTTCAAACCGTAATTTTCACCTTAATCGAGAGTTAGGTAAACGGGACATCGAGTTTGGTAGTTCACTTAAAAAGTTTTTCTTTCATTTCTACAGACTCTTCCTACTTTTTCTACCAAGAGCCAGAATATCCTCGAGATTGCAAAGAAGTTTACGACCAATGTGAAGGGAGTTCCTCTGAATCTGGAGTTTATCTAATTAAGCCAGATGGAGCCAATGAACCTTTTCAAGTTTACTGTAATAACTCCATTGACGGAGGAGGCTGGACGGTAAGAACATAACATAATATTACCCTTAATTAATTTCTATTTAGCGTGCTTGCTGAAGTATGTTGATATTTGGAATACCCACGTGAACAATATGGCATCAAAAGCTAAACAGAGATTATATTGTATTCGTAGGCTCGCCGGCTTTGGCTTAGATTTTGATAAGCAGCTTTGGCTTTTTCAGACAATGGTGTTGTCCTTCATTGTGTACTGTGGCCCAGTTTGGTTATCACCCTGTTCTAAAGAACAATTAGACTACTTGAATAAATCCATCAAGTTGTATTCTACCATCACGGATGATTTTATTGATCGTATAATATGTCAGTCGAGGATTCCGATCTCCCTCTCTTTGATTTTTACATGAAACCACGTAGAATTTACACGATCCCACGTATGCGGACAGAACGGTTTAGGCGATCATTTTTACCTAGAAGTATTAAGACTTTGAATTGTATGATACATAGATAACTTTTTTTTTCTCTTTTTTTCTCTTTTTTTAACCTATTTTTGAGATGCTGTAGTCCATTTTATTATATTGTCATTTTATGATGAATATCAATAAATTTTACTTTACTTTACTTAACTTTACTTTTATTTATATTTTAATAGTTCTCTAAAAAGCGATTTCCTTAGAATATTCGCATTCGGGCATAAATGTTATGATACCATTGTATTCCATTAGAAAAAGAAGAATCTAAACGGTGCACAGGCTACCATATCTGTTCAACGTTAGACGAACCATTAAACACTAACCACACTGATATATGATACCTATCGCACAATGGTTAATTATGTGATACCAAATATGTCATGTTTTTGTTTTGAAACTAAACCAGGTCTTCCAACGTCGGGTCGACGGTTCCGTAGAATTTTACAGAGACTGGGATAATTACCGAGATGGCTTTGGTTTCCTAAATAAGGAATTTTGGCTTGGCAACGATAAAATATCACTCTTAACTAACCAAAAGGATTACATGCTTCGCATTGATTTAAACAACGTGAATGGCGATCCCTACTTTGCGAAGTACGACCTGTTTAGGATCAGCGATGAAGAGACTAAGTATCGTTTAGTTGGCCTTGGAGTATACGATAGCTCCAGCACAACAGGTACGTATATATAATATGTCATGGGGTTGCTCTTGTATTTCTCTGCTGTTCTGAGGTATAACTCTCAGTTGGAAGTTAAACGTCAGCGGTATATGATATATGAGAATGCAGTGTTTCTATTAATACGATAAATATAGATCTATACGAAATTTAAAGGTAATAAACACTTGGCATATTGGGAAAATGTGCCATTTGTGACATTTGGCAACGTGCAACCCACATGTATTATCCTACTATTATTACTGAATGTGTTCCAACAATAAAGGTAGTAAACTCTGCATAGACAGATTACAATATATATAGTATAAGATATGATTATAAACATAGAATATTCCTCGTCAAAT
>JAIPMN010023842.1:0-12882 GCA_020650975.1 Apostichopus californicus
ATATATCTTCATCTTCATCTAATGCCAGTAAAGAAGATACTACCATTCATACATGAAAACCTAACATACTCTGGAAGAAGCTGCTTTGCTTTTCATTATTTCTTATCGTCTTCTGTTCTATGCTTGTTTGATGTTTTTCCCCCATCTGTAAATTATATTGCACCAATCTGATATTCCTCACAGCTATTTCCTTTTCGTTTATTCTTAAAAGTCAATAATATTACTTCCAGTATTCTAATCTTTTCTGCTGATTCTTATCTTTGAAAATTCACACATTCTCCAAGATAATGTTTGCCTGTTAGCCTGTAGCAAGGTATTTGTTTACTGCAGTATTTGTTACTATGTTGTTGATATACATACAGATGTATGTTGTTTCCCATGTGACTGTATATGAACCTTTTCTTCTATAGTAACTGAAAGTCAGTTTTTTTGAGTACTGTAAATTAATTGCCAGGCAGCCAATGAACGAACAAATTGTCAGAGATTGCGTATAATGTTACTCACATTTGAGAAATGCCGGCTTGAGTAATGCCGGAGTAAGGCCGGTGCCTTCCAATCATAAGGTCCCCCGTTCGAGTCACTCCAAGATTAATGTATGTCGTCCAGTTACAGAGTTGTTGACAATTGAAAATTCATAATCATGGGACGTTAAATATGAATGTAAGAGACCGACTTAGGTCAGCTTGCGGCTTTGTAAAGCCAATGAGGTTTCTTCGCGAGTTCCTGCTTGCAGGAGGATCTAAAATACATACATACATACAAACATACATACATTTTTATATCACATCTGAAGTGCGCTGTTGTCATCACCCTCAGAAGTCTGCACTAAAGATTTGGAACACACAAGCATCGTGTGATTGACATCAATTCAATAGAATATTAGTGACCAGTGCAAGTGTCTTTGTGTATCAAGAATTGTTTTTGGACTTAATTTGATAAGAGTGTAACTTTTGCCAAACTCTTCCCCCTTCCTCCTTCTCATAATCTAACCAACTTCTCCCCTATATCCTCAAAAAAGAAATTCGGTATGAATTAGTGAATGAATACATCAAAACGTAAGCCTCACCTCGTCAACAATTATGAAGACCATTGATACCCTGGTCATGTTGAGATGTTGGTCAGTATTTAAGGAATGTTAAGCCATTCTAAACACTTAACATATATTTTTAAAGCAGTTACATATAGGTGTAGATCATCTGTAGTGTTTTCTGTTTTGCCACCATAGGGAGACACATTCACACACGCACAGGCACACACACACGTACACACACACATACATCATACATACAAACATACACCCATACATAGGAAAGAAAAAAAAAACTCAATTGTTGCTTTATTGCTTTACATGCATATATAGATAGTTGAGGGATAATGTAATCTTCTGGGGAAATCTAGAAAGCTCAAAACCGAGAGAATAAAGATGAAAGGAAGAATTCTTGAAGGGAACCATTTGATGCGATTAAACCAATTAGATTGATCCCTGCTATTACATCCCAACACATGGGCAATCTAACCAGAAAAGTGATTGGATTTACAGCATCACTAGTTAAGTCTCTTCTCTATCAATGCAGCAATAAAAACCCTGTTTACATCCATTCTCCAATTGCCCATCAATAGGTTAAATGATGCAGGGGAATCGAGAATAATAAACGGCTGAGGAAAAAGACTCGATTGTTGCTTTATCTGTTCCAGTCGGCCGTGCCAGTCTTCTCGGGAAGATTACTATGTACTATCAAATTGGAGAAGAAAAGGTTGCTGGTAATATAGAAGAGACCTGCTAGATTTAACAGTTGAATTCACATTTTATCTGTAGTCTAGGGGGAACAGACTTTTAAGCAGTTATTTGATCATAAAACTGACTTTATCAAGAGATTTCATCTTCCTGCCAATCATAATAAAATGATGTCAAAAAGCCAAAATCAGAAAATTGGCAAAATGTTTTACTGTTTCTTCATTTATGTTCAAAGAAGCTTCATATCTCGAAGCTAATGAACTGTATTGTTGTGATCAGTCTGTGTGTAATACTTAGAAAACATCTCAAAGGTAGTACTTTACTTTGATCTGCTGAAAGTGTTGGTATGTCCACCAACACCAATACATTAATGTTGTTATAGTTGGTAAACTTGCTATACAAAGTGCATAGATGTAAAGCAGTTTTATATACACACGAACCTTATGTAGTAATTTATATAACTAATTAATTTAACACATGAACCAGAGTAATTTAGTAGAGAAGGTCTAACCAGGCACGTAGCCAAGGGGGGCAAAGGGGGGACCGCCCCCCCCCCTTGAGCATATTTTTGTTGTATGTTTTTATGATATCGCTAGTAATTTCAAGCTTAGATGCAACTTACAAGGCCTGGGAAGTGCCATTTCCAGCGACCTGGGAGGCATTTTCAGCCAAACTTTTCTTGTACGCGAAGCGCCAACTCATGGTAGCGCTACACCTAGATAGTTTTCAATGCAGAATCTACGGCTCTGATAGTTTGCCTACAGGTTAGCCCCTCCCTTGGCAAAATTCCTGGCTATGCACCTTAGTCTAACTACCTTCACAACTGCTACACAAAATTTAAACATTTATATTATTACCTGATGTTATGTATGAACAGTAATAGCAAGATCATGAAGGTTTATAGATGCTAAAAGGGAGTAGTAATACAAGAAATGTGACTGGAAGTAACATTTCCTTTGAATCAATTATTTCATGGAGTGAATCTTGCATAGGCCCACTCACTGCCTTGCTTATCTTGTTTCAATTACTTAACCAGGTTTATCCTTCTAATACTGCCTCGGAGGGATATTCTCCAATTCTTTCTTTGGTATAAGTTAACTAAGATACCCCTCGGGCCATGTGGACCTTAATGGAACCACAAGGATAACCAAAGCACTTTACCATCTGACCATTAATACTTTCTTCTTCTTGAAAGAGTCACCACAAAAATCTCTGCCAAAATGGTATCACCTTCTCGAAACCGCAGACGTTAAAAATGTAAAGAAATTTACCGAGTAGCAATCCAGTATTGACCTAGTTAATTTTTAACTCAATATGCATGAACACTTAAAATAGATTGGGGGGGGGGGGACTGTTAACACCTGAGCTAGAGAAGGATAAATTAAGTTTGGAAGGTACCATTACAGATGTAGGGGTTTTTGGTTATGTTAACAGTTAGAGAGCTTCTTCTAATTGTTAGGTCCTTTCCTACAGTAAGACTGTGTTTTGTGGATAAGCATTAAACTAAGTTGTCTCTCCTATGTTGGGATTGGTGAATAAGGAGGAAAGTACAGTAACAGATGAAGACAATAAAATCAGATACAGTACTAAAGAAAAGAGTTTGGGGAGTTGTGTGTTATTATTGCTAGCCAAAGGGCGGTACCACTACGCAGGGCTTCCCTAATTTCCATGTTAGAAAGAGGCTTTCTTAGTCTAAGCAACAGTGATTAGACCTTAGAAATACTCTTGTAAAGAAAAAAGTGACAAATCCTACTAGTTTACTTGAAAATGAGATGGTAACCTGTTTATAACTTGAGTATCTTTGGGTTTCTTGCTGAGGAATGTGTGATTTTCTGTGCCATTGTTGAGCCAAACTTGTAGATGAGAATCGAGCAATGGGTTTACCACAAGGGGAAAATGTTAACACTATACTTTCCAGTATATAGCTCCCAGTGGTAACTAATCCTGATAAAAATAATTATTTTGTAGATTAAATGCAATTATTAAATTCATCAGTAATTGTTTTAATTTTAGCTCTAAGATCCGGGTGTAATGAATGTTAACATACAAAATATAGTCAGAAATCATATAGAGTCATAATATTGTAAACAGAAACCAAAGGACCTATGCTATTGGAGTAGACTTAACAGATATAGTATTTCCTTTACTTAGTTTAGACTTAAGGGTTCAAACTTGACTTGCTATTTTCTATAGGTATCAGTTCCTAAACTTATTGGTTATAGCTGAGGTGTCCTGTGACTGGTAGTTGTGAAGGCCTTTTGTAAGTTAGAACCTATTAAAGCAAAATGAATAACATAAATGTAAATATACACTTAACATTGCTCTACAAGACTGCTTCAAAGTTATTAACTTTCGAGTCAGTAAATAAACTGTTTCCTATGTGATTAATATTTGTTGAGTATATTTAAATGAACCTTAAGGTAGTGTCGTGCAATCAAATTAGCCTTGGGATGTAGCTTAATAGTAATAACAGCCTCAGCCACATGAGCACGTAATCCCACATGTACAGCCCACATGTACAGCCCACATGTACAGCCCTCGTGTAATCCCACATGTTCAGCCCACATGTTATCCCACATGTACAGCCCACATTTAATCCCACATGTACAGCCCACACGTACAGCCACGTGTAATCCCACATGTACAGCCCACATGTACTGCCCACGTGTAATCCCAAATGTACAGCCCAAGTGCAATCCCACATGTACAGCCCACATGTAAAGCCCACATGTACAGCCCACATGTACTGCCACGTGTAATCCCACACGTACAGCCCATGTGTAGTCCCAAATGTACAGCCCACGTGCAATTCCACATGATATCCCACACGTACAGCCCACACGTACAGCCCACACGTACAGCCCACACGTACAGCCCACACGTACAGCCCACACGTACAGCCCACACGTAATCCCACACGTACAGCCCACACGTACAGCCCATGTGTAATTCCACATGTACAGCCTCTGGACTTCATGCATTCTTGATTTATGCATGAGCTGTTGTAATTTCCTATACATAGGGGGGAAGAGAAGTATATGAAGTACTACTACTCCTTGATAGCTGGGCTTCTTTGTCAACTTTTCATGATAGTCTGTTTTAGGTGCTACATCACTAGTATCAATATTAATCTGACCAATCTTATCATGACCTCAAACAATACCCTACTCAACCCTAGAGATAAGCCCATTTCAATCTGAGGTTCAAGTTTTATAGCACCTTTGGAGAGAAACAAGGTCATAGTGCGATAACTGTAGTAAAGCAGCACACAAACCAGGGGTAATATTAATTGATGAAGGAGGATTGATATGGTTGAGAGATGCTGCTATTTGCTAAACTAATTGGTTATTTAGTGGGCAAGTATTCAAGTGATGCAGGCAAGCAAATGACTGTGGTTTCAGAATTAATTGTTTTGGTATGGGATGGTTGACAGTTACAGGAGAATATCAATAAATGTTTGATTCTAATAACAGTACATATAGCAAGGCCAAATTAAGTATATTTTTATTGTTGAGTATATATCAGCATAGGGTAGTCATAATGAGATTGAAAATTGCAATGTTCCTCTTAAACCTTTAGAACGTTAATGGATTATAAACTTTTGAGCCTGTTGACCACATATTTCCAAATCTCAACCTGTTTCTTTCAATCAAAATTTTTTTGTCATTTCTTTATTTTTATTATTTATTATTACCTTTTTTTTAGGGGGGGGGGGAGGGTGTCGGAGGCAGCAGATGAAAAAATATTTAGATAATCGTTTAATTTGTTATTGCAAGAAAGAAGCCTGATTAGCAGAAAGGGGACAAAAGCTTTTACTGGCAATCATCAGTTGTTGATGTTTTTGATAAATTTTGATAAATCTCGAAATCAAAATATGAATATGGAAGGTCAATGACTCACTGATTTATTTCTCGCTTCATTTCACCTTTTTTTTAACCCCAATATCATCTCACCTCCTGTTTGCCTGGACATGGTTTCTTGAACAAAACAGCTTGACATAGCATATCAAACTAATTGAACTATAAACAACAAAGGGGGAAGAATTTCACAATTTTAACCATAACACGACACAGGTTATTAATGACGAAAACAACTCGACTCTGCAGAGAAAGAAACTTCCGTTTTGAACCGTCTAAGAGTTGACTGAACTTGATACGAAAGTTTGCTAATCTCTGGTTTTTGCCCAAGGTCTGAAAATAAAAATGGGATGTTAATTGGATCATCTATGCCTGTAGCTATTTGCTCAAGACTTTGAAATTTATTGACCAGTTGTGATCTCAAATTAAAGTTATCAATGTCGAACACTTTTTCCCAGAAGCTGCTAAGGGTATTTATAGGATGTAATATCGTTTTCCATTGAATTATTCATAGCTTACTAAGAGGTCTACTTCCACACTTTAACAAGGCCTCTAAACTGTCCTCATATAGTCAGCAGGAACATAAGAAATCATTTCTAATGAAGCTGTTTTGATTTCCCCTAGCTCTATAGTGTTAGCTAGTGTCAACTTCAACTACTGTGGTGGCTATATGCAAGTGTTTACTACAGGATAGACAACTAACTCTGTTAAAGGCATTGAAGACTCGCCCCAAACCGCGTGCGGCCATCTGAAAAAGTAAACTTTCCATTGCTTGCAAGTGACGTTTTGTTTGTGTCGCTACAAAATGCAGACAGTACAGTAATGAAACGTGATACCTTGTTATCTTTAGCTGGACCTGAGATGTCCATCGCTGTATTGTTTGTACACTGTGCTGTGGGTATTGACCGTAGCTGTATGTCCTGACTGTACACTAGTGTCTAATTACCGATGGTAGCAAGCTGTGTGCATGTGTATTTTCTCGGATCGATGGTGGTGTCTAACACTTCTGTTACACCTCATTTGAAACTAAGTCAGATTACCGGCATTAGACGTTTCTTTTTGCGCGAGTCTTCACTCCCTTTAATTGTTGTGTAATCGCATACCTTTTATTAATTGCTTTAGTAACAAATCTGCCAAACAGTTCAACTTCTCAACTTGGGATAGAAGTATTTATCTTTTTACTGAACCCAGACTTCTGTTCTGTTAATTTGTTCCATCAACGTTGTTTTTTTCCTTATAGAATTTTTTTGTTTTGGGGGGGGGTGGGATTTATTTATATCAGTGTTAATAGTGTATTACTATTTGATGTAAAACTGAATTTTAGTCATAATTTCAAGTAACATGGAGCTTTGACATTTTCAGAAAATAGTCATAAGATGTTGAGAAAATCTTTTGGTTGGGATAATTTCAAGTTTTTCTCAACATGACGCTTGGTTCAGTATCGAAAAGATGCTATAAATAACTTCAAAAACCTTGAAATTCTTTGAGGTAAATATAAGACATTTCTAATAACTTGATACCTGGAGTTAGTAAACAATAGTATTTATGCAGCTGATAGTACTTAATTAAGCAAAAAATACAGTAAAATATGTACCTAAAACTAAAGGTATACAATAAATTATATACTCAAAAATCATAATAACAAGAAAATAAACACAATCAAATATAATAAAACATGCACTCACAATAAAACATCTACAATTTTAACATATATACATTTAAACATATACTTACAACAAAACATAATTACAATAAAATATATATACAACTACAATATTGTATACCTGCAATAAAACATGTATTAATGAAAGTGCTGCATATCACACAATAGAAGTCTGTATTAATGATAGTGCTGCATATTAGACAATAGAAGTCTGTATTAATGAAAGTGCTGCATATCACACAATAGAAGTCTGTATTAATGAAAGTGCTGCATATTACACAATAGAAGTCTGTATTAATGAAAGTGCTGCATATCACACAATAGAAGTCTGTATTAATGATAGTGCTGCATATTACACAATAGAAGTCTGTATTAATGAAAGTGCTGCATATCACACAATAGAAGTCTGTATTAATGAAAGTGCTGCATATCACACAATAGAAGTCTGTATTAATGATAGTGCTGCATATTACACAATAGAAGTCTGTATTAATGACAGTGCTGCATATCACACAATAGAAGTCTGTATTAATGATGGTGGTGCATACTACACAATAGAAGTCTGTATTAATGATGGTGCTGCATATTACACAATAGAAGTCTGTATTAATGATGGTGCTGCATAATACACAATAGAAGTCTGTATTAGTGATGGTGCTGCATACTACACAATAGAAGTCTGTATTAATGACAGTGCTACATATCTCACACAATAAAAGTCTGTATTAATGATGGTGCTGCATATCACACAATAGAAGTCTGTATTAATGACAGTGCTACATATCTCACACAATAAAAGTCTGTATTAATGATGGTGCTGCATATCACACACAATGCAAGTATGTAATGATGGTGCTGCAAGATGCAAGATGGTGCTGCATATTACACAATAATAGTCTGTATTAATGACAGTGCTGCATATCAAACAATCAATAGTTTTCTACTAGTAAACAAATCTTAACTTCTGGTTCTTTGATCACCAGTGATGGGTCTAATGTAGACTCACAGATCAAGTTCAAAGGGGCCTTAGTTTGTCTTTATGCGCTGCTTACAGATCACACAAGTTGGTCAATTCTGGAGGTCAATTCATGGTCAGAACTGGCAGTATATCTGGAATGGCTAGAAAGGACGTACTTGTGGATATTTTCATGGTCAGAAATAACCTTTGGGTTCCTCAAAAAATCTATGAGCTTTATATTTGACTCGGTTTAACCTTTCAAAAGCTGTCTGAAAAACTTTGTTTTGTCACGAATGAAAAGTAAGGACAGGTCTCATTTTGAATTTGATTGACATTATTGCAGGATTGACAAAAGGATAATAAATTTTTCTTTTTCTGCGCAAGAATTGAATCATATCTTCAACAATCTTGTCTTCAGTTGACTTACTCCCCCGGTTGTTGCACAGTGTGCCTATACAAATTGGTACTCTCATGGCATACGCAAGGTTCATATAAAAGCATGATGCTCAAATGATGTCAATATTGACTTTATTCTGCTATAGTTCCTGCTTGTAAAGATAGAGCCTGCCTTGTAATATTAAAGTTCTGTCACTAGGCTAAAACCTTTTCTTAAATTGAAGAATAACGTCCTATCTCAAAGTGTTAAAGGCATTGAAGACTCGCCCCAAACCGCGTGCGGCTATCTGAAAAAGTTAACTTTCCCTTGCTTGCAAGAGAAGTTTTCTTCTTGTCGCTGCAAAGTGCAGACGTGAATGAAACGTGATACCACATATCTTTTATGAGATGTCCATCGCTGCTATGTACACTGTGTTGTGGGTATTGACCGTAGCTGTATGTATTCACTGTGCACTAGTGTCTAATTACTGACAGTAGCAAGCTGTGTGTGTATTTTCTGGGATCGATGGTGGTGTCTAACACTTCTGTTACACCTCATTCGAAACTAGGTCAGATTACCGGCATGAGACGTTTCTTCGTGCGCTAGTCTTCAATGCCTTAAAACATCTGTTGGAGAGCATTCATTGCATGTTAATAACACAAACACTTTCTTAAAGTGTATGATGCTCATGCAAATGGACAAACGTACTGACTCTAATAGTAGATGCACGCCTTCCTAGCAGGGTCTACTTATTCCTGATTACTAACCAGACACTTAGGTAGCATAAAGAATTTAGTACTATTCTAGCAGATTCGAGCTGTTCGTGCGTTCTAACCGACACACTCACACTCCCGGTCGTCATATTTATACAACGGTCTCTGACCTCCATCTCAGGAGGGTGCTCAGATCAGATCAAAGTGATGCTGATGGTTTTGGCGCCTAAGAGGACAGACATGTCGATTTAATAGCTGGGTAAATACCCTCGACAGATGTATTATCAGCAGATTCATGACAATCATATTCATAATCCAATTAAGTCCTGAGGTGAGTACTCCTGGTTTTCTGAATACGACCACGTTCATGTCTCCAAGATGTTTGTTGTAGCTGCACCCATTTCAAATAATCCTCTTAGCTTTACTCCATCTGTGTATGTTACCAATTAAAGGGGGTGCATGCAGATTATCATGATCTCCATATTCTTTTATCACAGATAGTTGTTAAACCATGATGACTGATAATGCTGGTGTACTTTCTGTTATACCTCTACTGTTACCCTGGTGTCGTGTCTGTTATACCTCTACTGTTACCCTGGTACCTTGTCTGTCATACCCCTACTGTTACCCTGGTGTCTTGTCTGTCATACCCCTACTGTTACCCTGGTGCCTTCTATTTCAAACCCCTACTGGTACCTGGTGCCTTCTCTGTCATACCCCTACTGTTACCCTGGTGCCTTGTCTGTTATACCCCTACTGTTACCCTGGTGTCTTGTCTGTCATACCCCTACTGTTACCCTGGTGCCTTCTATTTCAAACCCCTACTGGTACCTGGTGCCTTCTCTGTCATACCCCTACTGTTACCCTGGTGCCTTGTCTGTTATACCCCTACTGTTACCCTGGTGTCTTGTCTGTCATACCCCTACTGTTACCCTGGTGCCTTCTATTTCAAACCCCTACTGGTACCTGGTGCCTTCTCTGTCATACCCCTACTGTTACCCTGGTGCCTTGTCTGTTATGACTCTACAGTGCATGGTGTCTTGTCTGTTATACCCCTACATGTTACTCTGGTTTCGTCTCTGTCAAACCTCTACTGTTACCCTGGTTACTTGTCTGTGATACCCCTACTGTAACTCTGGTATCTTGAACTATGAACACAAAGTTGTATCAAGAGGTCCAATGAGAGATGTTTATTTTTAGAGGTGGGTTGATGGGTGGAGAGGGTGGGTTGACGGGTGGAGAGGGTGGGCTGTAACGGTTGTTTTATTCCTAATCCAGCCTCACTCATACGTTTGTCTCAAACAGAAATGCTCTTCTAACATTTAATTCCAATAGATGAATAATTGTTGTGACTTCCCGTCCAACTTCACTGTATTTAACAAAATGATTGTTTTTTTTTCTTTTATCTGGTTTTAAACCCCACATCCATCCTTGAATGAGACATCGATCCCTTGCTTTTGTCTTATCTAATAAATAGCTGTTAAATCTACAGGATCAGCCAATGTAATGCTATGTAAAGTAAACAATCCCTTTAATGTGAGATGTGAGTTTCTATTGGTGTTTGTCTGGTTACCTGGTGATGCAACAGCTTCTGGCTCTTTGAAACCCTAATGCCCCCTCTATCTGCTATATCAACACGATTATTAGTCAATTATCTACGAAGGGTTTTTCATATTTCATCCCATGATCGGAAATAACAAGTGGAGAGAAGTAGGTTGCATTGAGTATATGGAAGAACGGTGTTATGCTCTTTGCCAAATGATTTCTGGTGATTTATATAAAGAATTCATAATCAGTTCATTATATGCAAGGAGAACCAAATCATACATTACGAATATATATTTTGCTCTCGATTATAAAAGATTGTATGAAAAGGGAAGCATGTTAGAGAGCTTAAGCATTTCCCTGAAATTTCTTAGAAATAACTTGGTAAGATAATTTAGAACCATGGAGAGAGTGTTCTTTGAAAATGGAGTAGTGGGGTAAGGACAGACATGGAATGACTCCCAATCAGAGGATTTTTTTGATTGCACATCCTATAAACTTCAAGGAGAGAACCATTATGTTGGAATTTGCCCTTCTCAGTCGCTCTGTATCTATTCTTTAGTGAAATTCAATTTTTGTTAACGCCCTAGCTGGGAAGCCTTTGCAGCCAAGCCCACTATGGGCTCCCAAGCCCACTATGTGCCTCCCAAAGCCCACTATGTGCCTCCCAAGCCCTTTGTATTCCTCCCAAACATACTGTATGATTCCCAAACATACTGGGTGGTTCCCAAACCTACTGTATGCTCCCAAAAGGAGCAAGTTTCCCTCTCCCGAGTATAGTCCTCCAACAATATAAAGATTTTTGCTTTTTTCATGGATAAAAAAAAAATGGATATTTCTGATTTATTAGAAGAACTAGGCCAAAATTGCTCTATTTTTTCATATGTTGACCCAAACTTGAGGAAATTTGGAAATCTTTAACATTCACCCATAACATATCTTCATATTGCTCACAAATTCTCTATCCATTGATAACAATGACGTAGAGCCAAATGTAGGGCTCTGCGTAAATAAATGGACAAATTGCCCTCAATAGGAGAAAAGAGGGTCAACGAAATCTGCAGGTGTAACATGAAGTTATATCAATTCACAGCAGTGGTATCTCACATGCCCCAGAAAAGATAATAAAGTATTGCTCTGCCCCCCTCCCCCTGCCCCCACACCCCTAAATAGTATTTGGGGGAAATGCCATGTCCAAAAAATAATAGATAGGAAGATACACAACTATTTGACTTCTGTTGACTGCATTTCCGCTGATTTGAAGGATATTAAGCAATCTGGAAACGATAGAAATTCATTCGAAAATCCGCTCTTTAGTAAGACTGCTGTTCCTTTCAAAGTTATTAGTCTGGAACATTAGCCTGTGTGTTACGTAATCAATTCGCCAAGCCTAGCATTGGGAACGAGCATGGAAAAGTCACTTCCTCAGCTCCTCCGATCTACTGCGAGAGCCTATTGAAATGCCAGAGGCAGGTAAACTGCCATGGCAGTGGTATTAAAGAGTGCATTTTCAAATGTGCAGAGCATCAGAGGGCTCCCATTTGACCCCCTCTTCCAATAGAGGCCCTAAAGGCAGGGCCCTTGCCCTCATGCTGCCAAGGCTCAGCAGTCAGAGCATACACCCTTGATGCCAGCTTGCATTATCTGCATTCTGTCCCCCTCCTCCCCCCCCCCCCATCTCCCCAAAAAATATTGCTCTCATTATGCTGTTCCTACCCCTCACTCTAAATGTCTGGCAACACAAGTGATTCAGAGATTATTGCATCACAAGAATGTGATATCATTTATTTCATTATAGCTCTTTTCTTATAGTTCCACCTTCCCTCCCCTTCCCTCCATCCCGCCTCCAATCCCCTCCCTGCCCCTCCACTTGTGAATTCCAAGAAGGCCCTGGTACAAGATTAATTTCCCTGTCAGTCGGTATATGCTGTACTCCAGGAGTCATTGACCAATCAAAACAACTGATGGTAGCCATTATATCCATCATTATATCACCTTTATCAATAAATATTGTGCAAATATTGATCTAACCAGA
>JAIPMN010023844.1:0-11322 GCA_020650975.1 Apostichopus californicus
GATGGAATGTTCCATTCAACGAGGCGCAGCCGAGTTGAATGGAACATTCCATCTTTCAACGAATGAAATATTTGCACTATTGCACGAATGGAAACCATTCATTATTTGTATACTATACTGTACTGTACTGTACTGTACTGTCCTGTCCTGTCCTGTCCTGTCCTGTCCTGTCCTGTCCTGTCCTGTACTGTACTGTCCTGTCCTGTCCTGTCCTGTCCTGTCCTGTCCTGTCCTGTCCTGTACTGTACTGTACTGTACTGTACTGTACTGTACTATACTATACTATACTATCCAAACATAGTGTCGTGCGCCAAGTAAGAAGTGTTCCCTCATTTTTTAAATGAACCACTTTCAATTTTTGTGACTGAAGGAAAGAGGCTGACATAGAATTGTGCAAGTGGAATTGATCGTAATTTACAAAACAGTTTTATCAATTCTAATTTAATTTACTCCATCGAGCAGTGTTGACTTCTGCCTGCCAGGGAGAATTTTCATTGTCCCGGGCAATCAGGCATCCAATTTGTCGAAGACTGTAGTAAGAGTTGTGTAAATGTTATCAACCTCAATATTATCTCGACAAGCCCCTGCCATAAATAATGACTGTTCTTTCAAGTTGGTCATTTTAACTATGGAGCCAACTTTGTAACTTTAAATATCCCTGAATGGGAGCATGAAGGCCAATTGCATGATTTGCATGTTTAACTATATGTATATGTCTTCTAATATTCACAGTAGAGCTATATTAATTATGCAGAACAAAATGAAATAATGGTGAAAATATGACCATAAAAGATGATAATAATGATAGACAAACACAGAAAAATGCTATAAATATTCTAGTTTATTTTGTCTGAAAGAAAAAGTGTTTAAGTTCACTCACCGCGGAACTACAAAGCTTGGTCTCCACAGTAGATCCTGATTGTCTTTATCTTGTTAATTTGCAAAAAGTCTCAACGTTGCTCAATGCGGAATTTTTATCGTGCATATTCCTATTCGTACCATTGTTGTAAATGACAATACCTTTATATTCTGTTTCATTCAGTTACTATATAACAATTGTCTTTTGTCTTTTCCCTCTTTTGTTGTGATGCGACAATTGTTATTTTACGATTTGCTGTATTACAATTTGAGCCGTGCGTCATAAATTATATGACGGACATTGGCCTAACCTGCATATATAGGTATACGTGCATATTAGAAAGCGAAATACATATCATTTGAACAAGAAGAAATTAATTAGTCGAAGTCTGATGCTGACCTTAATCGAAGAACAAGAAATCAATGTTAGTGAGAATTTGTTTAACTTATCCAAGGTTTGTAATAATATTGATCTCCAACCACATAAAGTAACATACTTAACAACCGGAAATTCTGTCGATGGGGCTTGTAAGATGGTTTCGCTGAGGAACAGGAAATGACCTTTACTGTATCAGATGATTGAATAAGCAACAGAAATGTAACATTCAGTACTCCAAAATCGGTTTCAGTGTTTGTTATTTTAATATGAACAAAATATAAAAATGTGCAAGAAATGTTGTACGTAAATCGTTCATAATGTGAGGAAATTTCTATTCGTTTTAAGTAAAGAGCTTTTCGTTTTATAATGAAGAAGAAACGATTGTGCCAATAGAAGTATTTTAATTTTATTCTTATTTTTATTTTGCAGTAAAATTATGTATTTTGATGTAAGCAATGATAAGACTCTTCATTTCTTGTATACGACATATTCAAATATAAATACTTATGATGGTAGTTTAATGCTCTTTACTTGTCTGGAGTTATGTGAGATATCTCAGAGATGAGACAGTTAAATGGATTGGTACCCAGCCTATAGATGAGATTGAGGTCGGAGGGGTGGGGGAGGGGTGGAGGTGGTTATTTATAAATTCTCTGTAATGATTTACTTAGGGACATGAAGAGTGGTCTAATTATTATCGACTGAAAGTAAACACTCCCCTTGAAGAACGATTTATACTCCCGACTGAAGATAGAGAAAGGGGCATGACCCACTCACCCCCTCCCCACATACACCACGGTAATGGATTGCATGGCCTATACAGAGACAAACTATTACAATATACAAGAATTAAACAGAATATGTATTTAAATAAATCGTATAGCCTTACTGAATATCACTTGTTCAGAGGCGTCGAACCCAGGTCGGGCCCGAGGACAAGTAACAAGGACCCCCCCTTTTCACTTTTCTTAAGTACGTTATGAAAATGAAAATACCATATTCTTTCCTTCATTCTTTTCTTAGCCACTTAATTGACCTCTTACCCGGGTCTGCACACTGAACCCCATCCCCTTGACAGACTTGCCTTGGCTTTCTGCCAGATACCGTAGCCTATTTTATCGTTGTATTTCATTATTATGGAACAAGGGTAAAACTTATCCTTACAGGCCTCGTTGTGACATTTCTCTTTACTAAGACCGAATACCAGAAATTTGTTATTATTATATATAAGTAGAACTTAATCTGTCTGACGTTGTGTGTGGTTTTGCTTCATTCGTGACGTCAGTTGAGAGAGGGAAAGGGGGATGAAGGGGGCAGCAGAAATAACTTTACTCGGAATTGGATTCACTTCAACATAACACAGTGTTAAGGATATTTATAGGTTAACCCTCACCACTATCATTGCGAGATTTGTGCTTTTAGTAACTGTATTATTTTTATACAGACTTTCAACAGAGCATCTAGAGTTTCTTGTTTTTCATCGCCGCCATTTTGAGATGCCGTGGCAGTATGAAAGAAGACAGATATGAACCGGTTATGGAGAAATAACAGAAAATCACTTCCAAAGTGTCGTGTCTATTATTTATACAGAGATCTTTTATCATACAAAATGAGACAAACTATATAGAAAGTTAAAAGATATAAATCGTTATCCAATTCATGTAACAAAGTGCGCATGTACAAATTCCTTTGGAACATTTAGTGTTACTAGGTTGACTTAATTTACAAAATATAAGGAAATAACCGTCTCGATATTTGTGTACCCTTGACAATACGACTTCGTGTCTAAAAAGCAACCAAAATGACTGAAAATATTCCAGAAAACGCACGCAAGAGGAAATCTCGTTCGTCACTCAGTTTAAGAGTTCAGTCATGGAACGCCAACAGGTAGAGCAATCTTAGTAACCTTTGTGCGCTCCAAACCCGTCTGCCAGTTTAAACGTGCACGTGATAAGTGTTGTACAAAGGTGATGTGTATATTTTAAATTATGAACATGCGCAGTAGTAAGTTAATTATAGTGACGTATGAAAAACATAGTATTTTCTATGAAGCGGTAAATTTGACAAAGTAAAGTAAATGACGTCAGAATGATGGATATGTCAATAAATTGGCCATGGTGGGATTTGTTCTTGTCAACTGAAATCAGTCAAATTAAACGTCTTAAATGCTTTCTTTCTATCGTTTTCGTCAAATTATGTTCTGTTGAAAGCAGATTTTGCGTTTACGCGGACATTTTTTTCAAACCTTCCAAGTCAACTATTACACAATGTAAGATTTTAAATTTATCAAACTAACACACATTCCGTAAGTTTTTACATTAGACGCTAATTCGGTGTAACTGTCGTCGCACAGACACGTTACAGTTTGTATTAATCACATACAATAAACATGATTAAAATAGAAAGAAGAATGACTCTATATTATTTAAAAAAAACACACATTATTATTGATTATAATAACTTTCACTGTTGTGTGATTTTTAGTATCAAAACAGTATCGATTAATTTATAAAAAACAAATGAAAACTCGATAAAATCCGAGAATTTCAAATACTGCGAGAGACCATTTCATCGGGTGTAGACTATTCTTATTATCTAATAAAATAATATAAAGTGAAGGATTTACACGAGTATATAAAAGGAGGCCGATGAGGGAGTACTTTACCCCTCACCAAATAATTTGCTTATAAAAATATACATTTAAGATTAATAACTCTTTCTAACATATCTAAAAATTGCTAAGAGGAAAAAAATATGTCTATGCTGCAGATTTGAGGGGATTCACCTCTGGTCCTCTACCATGGTACAACCTCCCTGATCATTATTAGCTCTTGCATATGATGCATAGTTTAGTATAACAAATAATATCCAAGCGCCGATTTTTGAGAACTGATTGGAGCCTTCATTTCTTGCAAGTTCATTTGATGAATATTAATCCGAGGGATTAATTACCCTAATTGTAATCTTATTTAAAATGATTAGGCCTATGTATAAGTATATCCCTTTAGCAAACTTTCAGAAATAAAACAGTGTGTATTCGGTTATGTTACGGATCTCAAGGACCCATCACGTTTATCCCTCCCCCCTCCAAAGCCCCCACCCCCCTCCCCACACCAAAATATTGAAGTAGTTTCCTGTGAAATTCAAGAACAAAGTAATCCTGTTATGATAATATATTTCAAACCTTTGAGACACGGCATGTTCTAATGATGATGCGTCGGTTAGGTCAGAAGTGGGAGGGGTGGGAAGGGTTGGCTTGTGTCCAGTTGTCCATTTCAGAGGGAGGGCCACCCGCTTTGGGTACGTTACTGGACAACCCATTACATGTTAAGTAGTTATACTTATATTAAGTACATATCACATTACTTATTATTCTTGTACACCTCATCAATTTTGAATACATTCTTCCTTTATAATCCACTGGAGGTACCGCCATGGCGAGGTGACAAACCTGCTCTTCTCCATTGTACATGAATCCATGACACGAAAATGGATGACATTGTAACCCACATCGACCAATTGTAGTCACTGTACCACGTGACATAAGAACACTGTTGCTAGGGATAACGATACCAGAAGCAGACACTCCGAAAAATAATCCAAGGTCAAGTCCTGTTATAAAAAAAATCGAAAGGTTAGAATAGGATAGGACAGAATAGGGAACAGAACAGGACACACAAACGACACAACATAAACCAAGAAGTCAGTTGTACTGTAAAAGATCAGACATGAACATTGTGGGTTATATTTCTGGAGTATACTTATTAGACAATTAACGAAAAGACAATATCAAGTTGGAGGTTTTGGCTTTCCACATTGTCCTCATACATAGCAGTGTTCAAATTATATAATTAAATGCCATAAGAGAGGAACAAATGGATAAAGATAACTTTGGCAGGCTGTCCTGAACGTCGAAATTACAGGAAAATGTTCCAACTGGGTGAGAAGATGGATTATGATTATAACTTCGTACAACTGGTTCATGTGGAAAACATATGGACATTTTACATTAGACAGCAAAGACAAAGTAAACTTTGTACAACGTCACTGGAACTCTCAGAATATGTGATATTCATTTTAAACCTTTATCGCTGTGATTTTAAGTCAAAAGTGTATCTTTCTGAAAGACAGATACGGGTGAAGTTTTTGTTTTTGTTTTCTGGTTAAATATTGAATGCCTTTATTACTTCACTCACCTGTCCGTGTTGTAGTGTGGAGTTCTGGTAACTCCATGGTTGAAGTACTAACTTGGGTCGTAGTTTCTACTTGGGTTGTGGGATCTTCTTGGGTTGTGGGTTCTTTTTGGGTTGTAGTTTCTGCTTGGGTAGTGGGTTCTTTTTTGGTTGTAGTTTCTGCTTGGGTAGTGGGTTCTTTTTTGGTTGTAGTTTCTGCTTGCGTAGTGGGTTCTTTTTGGGTTGTAGTTTCTGCTTGGGTAGTGGGTTCTTTTTTGGTTGTAGTTTCTGCTTGGGTAGTGGGTTCTTTTTTGGTTGTAGTTTCTGCTTGCGTAGTGGGTTCTTTTTGGGTTGTAGTTTCTGCTTGGGTAGTGGGTTCTTTTTTGGTTGTAGTTTCTGCTTGGGTAGTGGGTTCTTTTTTGGTTGTAGTTTCTGCTTGCGTAGTGGGTTCTTTTTGGGTTGTAGTTTCTGCTTGGGTAGTGGGTTCTGCTTGGGTCGTAGTTTCTGCTTTGGTTGTAGTTTCTTTCGTGGTCGTAGTTTCTTTATCTAAAATAGATAATGAGGAAATCTTAACATTTAAGAAAACGTAGGGATTTCTTGTGACGTCTACTACCAATGTAGTTAAATTTACTATACAATTTTAAATTTCAAATTATGAAAAGAAAATACAGTAGCAATTACTATAGTATTACAATAACTGCTGTAACATTTCCATGCTTCCTGATGCGCATGTGCGACATGCCCCACATCCTCCCACAGTGACGTCCCTCATCGCCCTGATGAGAAATTATAGTTAACAGGGGTGTGGCCCTATATCGTTGACACCGAATTCCGGGTAGGCCCCCCCCCCCCATACAGGTGTGAAATTTCAGACGTCAAAATGGTGCAATCTGAGGCATAATTAGATTATTAATTAGATCAAAACGCACATAACTATACCTTGTATATTTGTAGAATACAACGTAGCGCTAAACATACAGTGTTGTCTGAATACTAACCTAGTTCGTATTCACATATGAAACCACATTCAACGAAACATCCCCAATCATGCCACTCGTCATCAGATGCGACCCCATCTGAATCAGGAATTATCCGATAACATCCAGAATCGTCATTCCAAGTATAAGATGCCTCTCCGAAAAAGTCAAAGTCTATCATCGTGCCATCGTCCCAGGTCTTTGATTCGTATTCTAGTCCGTTTGCGCCAATCCAGTAAACAAAATTGCGATTGTAAATCCCAGCTAAGAAGTCTTTTTCCTGAACGTTGTTTATGTACACGAGGTGGCTGGACTTAGCTTCACAGAGGGCATTTGATTCGTACCGTGTAGTCCAAGTTGTCGGTCTGATGTCATAACACGAACCATCGAATATGACGTCAAAACCGACTGGACAACCTACAATCGAAACCAGACAATATATAAATTACAAAGGACGTTAAGATGATTGGAAAAAGAGTGTGAAATATGTTAACACACATTCGAACATATTCCGTTAATGGAGATTTACTTCGTTCCTCGCTTACCTGTCTCTCCACAACCTTAGCACTTCGTTCTACCGCAAGCATTAAATGCGTGTGGACAGTGAAACGAGTAAGAAGGGGTGGGGTGGGGAAGGGAGGAGTAGGCGCCCATCCTTCACGGTGAACGCATGGGTATGTTTCAACTCCAGTTTCCTAGCTATGTATATCTTCCACGGCATTGCAGAATCATCCACCGCGATCCTTACCAGGCAATTAGATGATCAATCTGTCGACATTTGGAGATCAAGCTTCGAAATTCGACATAAAACTTTTTTCCCTTTTATTTTAAAGCTGAATAGCCTATATTTTGAAAGAAAGACATTTACCACGCGCAAGGAGTTCATTTTTGTTTGCGAGTATTTCTGAAGCGCAGGTCGGGTCGGGATCTGGAAAAAAAGGAGAGAAAATAGGTCACAAATGAAATAAGGAACGATAATAAATTACAACAGTTCTAATTGACTTTTTTAATGACATTAACAAATAGCATATTAGCAAAAGAAAAGTAAACCCAAGCCTGCTAATTCTCCCACAAAGCTAGCTATTTTCTCCTGTATATTTTATAACATCATATTTACATGTCTGACGTGCATACACGATATACCCATACCGGCCAGATTTACTAAGGGAGTTTCGCTTTTTTTAAATGTTGAAAGGTAATTTAATATTTTTCCATGCATCCATGTGAGGGTTTTGTATTTTCATTTAGCAGGCTAAAGTCAGAAATTGTTTCCACAAGCTTGCGGTAATTACAATACACCCTGGATCCCCGCCTCTATGAAATAAATAGTTAAGAATACTCTACGAACAATTCGGGTAGATCAAACTTTATTGCTGTTTTCGGAATGAAGTTTGTTGCCTTATATATTAATTAATAATATCACAAATCTTGTACCTGGTTCAAATCGATGATGATTCCTACATGATAAAGCGATCTTAAAATTAATTCTAGGAAAGGGTGAACCGAATCTTTCATAAATAAATCTTCGATTGAACCTTGTTAATATTCAGTCTATTGGGGCTTTGTAACTCGATCGATTATTTTATTGTTTTTTGGTTGTTTTTATTGCAGTATATTTTTTACGACGTATGTTACTGGTGCATCTATACGTGTATAGCATTTTCAATGAACTTGGCATTACTATTCACTCTATAATTTGTATATGTAGATGAACATTTACAGTAATATAGCTCGTTCACTCTATCATTTGTATATGTAGATGAACATTTACAGTAATGTAGCTCGTTCACTCTATAATCTGTATATGTAGATGAACATTTACAGTAATGTAGCTCGTTCACTCTATAATGTGTATATGCAGATGAACATTAACAGTAATGTAGCTCATTCACTCTATAATGTGTATATGTAGATGAACATTTACAGTAATGTAGCTCATTCACTCTATAATCTGTATATGTAGATGAACATTTACAGTAATGTAGCTCGTTCACTCTATCATTTGTATATGTAGATGAACATTTACATTAATGTAGCTCGTTCACTTCTATAATTTGTATATGTAGATGAACATTTACAGTAATATAGCTCGTTCACTCTATCATTTGTATATGTAGATGAACATTTACATTAATGTAGCTCATTCACTCTATAATCTGTATATGTAGAGGAACATTTACAGTAATGTAGCTCGTTCACTCTATAATTTGTATATGTAGATGAACATTTACATTAATGTAGCTCGTTCACTCTATAATCTGTATATGTAGATGAACATTTACAGTAATGTAGCTCGTTCACTTCTATAATTTGTATATGTAGATGAACATTAACAGTAATGTAGCTCGTTCACTCTATCATTTGTATATGTAGATGAACATTTACAGTAATGTAGCTCGTTCACTCTATCATTTGTATATGTAGATGAACATTTACAGTAATGTAGCTCGTTCACTCTATAATTTGTATATGTAGATGAACATTAACAGTAATGTAGCTCGTTCACTCTATCATTTGTATATGTAGATGAACATTTATAGTAATGTAGCTCGTTCACTCTATCATTTGTATATGTAGATGAACCTTTACAGTAATGTAGCTCGTTCACTCTATCATTTGTATATGTAGATGAACCTTTACAGTAATGTAGCTCGTTCACTCTATCATTTGTATATGAAGATTAACATTTACATTAATGTAGCTCATTCACTCTATAATTTGTATATGTAGTTGAACATTTACAGTAATGTAGCTCGTTCACTCTATCATTTGTATATGAAGATTAACATTTACATTAATGTAGCTCATTCACTCTATAATCTGTATATGTAGATGAACATTTACAGTAATATAGCTCGTTCACTTCTATAATTTGTATATGTAGATGAACATTTACAGTAATATAGCTCGTTCACTCTATCATTTGTATATGTAGATGAACCTTTACAGTAATGTAGCTCGTTCACTCTATAATCTGTATATGTAGATGAACATTTACAGTAATGTAGCTCGTTCACTCTATAATCTGTATATAGGTTTCAATTATACAGTATATTCTCTAGTTCTACTTACTATTACATTGTCCACGCAACAATGATATGAACACTGGCGGGGCTGTAAAACAATTATAGCTTCTGTTTCGGGCTTCATGGTAGATAATTACAACATCGTCCTTTTTTTTTTGTTATTTAAATCATGTAAAGTTAACTGATTTTAATGAAATTAATGGTTCATAGACCCAGTAATGGGCAAACAAACCTTACAATAAATTAGATCAGAACATAACACTTTGTGTTCGAAACGTCTATCACGAATCCAACGTCCTAATTCATTACCATTGTAATCTATATATATATGATAGAGTTTACCATCAGTAGTGTACGCATGCGTTGATATCTCACATTTCCAACTCGGTAGGCTAACTGCATGTACATAATAGCGTGACTTTTCCATAGTTTGCGCAAAGATTGCATTCTTCAAAACTGGCAAGGATACTTACTTAGTCGAACCTGTTCATGTCAAGGTCCTCAATTCACACAGTGACTAACATGTCGTCAACTCCCCATTGTAGCAACACTGGTGATCGCAGCAACACTGTTGATGGAACTTACCTTCATATAACATTGATGGTACTCAACTTTCATATCAATATTGGTGGTACTCATCTTCGTAACAACAATCATGGTGCTCACCTTCATACAACAGTGATGGTACTAAACCTCGTACAATACTGATGGTACTTTCACATATAATATGATGGTACTCATCTGCAAACCAACATTAATGCCAGTCAACCTCATACCAATAAACATGGCAGGACTTACCCTCATATTCACAAATAAATCCATTATAATCAGTACAGTCGTCATCATGCCATGTGTCTTGATCAACATTATACCCAGGTGGCACTATACGATAGCAACCACTCATACTGTTGACTGGTGGAAGGCTGTCATCCATACTGATAAAGGTGGCGGGCGTACCATCACCCCATTCTAATGAACCAGAACTGGTACCAGATAAACCAAGCCACATGGTAACACCATTTGAAGAGTACCATTGCGCAACGGCTTCCTTTTCGTCTTCGCTATTGATATAGACCAGATGGGCTGAATCTGAACTACACTCTGTTTCCGCTGAACTAAATGTCCTCGTATTAACAGAAAAAGTTTCTACTTTATAACAGGAACACTCAAATTGACGGATGTAACCACTTGGACAAGCTAGAAAGAAAAAAATTAAACAAATAAAATGAAGTATGTGAGTCAATTGAAACTGAACATCGGGGGTGGGGGAGGGGGGAAGGGTGGTGGTCAGTTTGTATCTTTTAATATCAGGCCGTTATGGGTGTTTATCATGTTAACAATTTTCCATTTTTTTCATGATAGATAATGGATAAAAATTGAAGATGAGAATTAAAATGAAAAGACAAAACAAAACAAACCAACTTACCGGAATAAACACAGGAAACGCAGTAATTCAACCCTAGTAGAAGTGCTAGAGGAAACATCTTTGTCTGAAAAGCTGCAAAACGTTATCAAAATAAAGCTATTTGGACGAGATGACTAAATCTCCAACATTGTAGCCAATGTTACACAGAAGAAAACAAACATATTTCAGGGTCTATGGAACTTGCACTTAAAACCCAATCTCTAACTTGTCCTTGTATTGTTTGTTGAAATCATTTCACAGAAAGGAGAGAACTTCAAAGGATATAAACGTAAATTCAGTTGAAATGGGCTGACAAAATTGTTTTCTCTAACGTCACATTAAAATCATCATTATTATTACTAAAATACTTGCCAAATCACTATGTTAAAGTTATATAGTGTCATGCTGTTATAAATGTATATATGTATATATATGTATATATATATATATGTATGTATATGTATATATATGTATATATATATATGTATATATATGTATATATATG
>JAIPMN010023848.1:0-10652 GCA_020650975.1 Apostichopus californicus
GATGATGATGATGGTGGTGGTGGTGGTGGTGTTGGTGATGATGATGATGATGATGGTGTTGAATAATCATGATCATGATCATGATGATGATGGTGGTGATGGTGGTGGTGGTGGTGATGATGATAATGATGATGATGATGATGATGGTGGTGTTGGTGGTAGTGGTGATGATGGCGATGATGATGAAAATGATGGTGATGGTGGTGATGATGATGATGATGATGATGATGATGATGATGAAGATGATGATGATGGTGTTGATGATGACGATGACGATGATGATGATGGTGGTGATGGTGATGATGATGGTGATGATGATCATGGTGGTGATGATGATCATGGTGATGGTGATGTCCACAACATACTTTCTTTCTACCGAATGAAACCCAAAGCAATTTGTAAACAGAGACCATATACACCAGATTATGTCAGTTCCTACTATATTTTCAGTGGCGATGAAAACTGTTTCTCATCTTGTTACATACCAGCAAATTCTTCTTACGATCTATAAATATGAGGGTTACTTTCTAGTCCTGTGATTTTACTGTGGTTGCTAACTTACGTTTGATAAGCCAAGCTTGTACTAACAAATATCTCATTGGTACATCCGGAGAGTAATTTCAAATTTATCTTTTCTATTACTCGTTCGACTTTTTTATGTTGTGTTTGTTCAATTGGTCAAAAATAGAGATAGGTGGAGAGAGAGATAGCTCCATGGGTTCCAATGCAGATACAGATCACGCGTGATGAAATGCTGGTATAACAATTGATATACAAATAGAACGACTAAAATATTGGCAAAGAATCTATCGTGTTACGATATTGAGCATTGAATTTATATATTATACAACACCTAATTATATTCCGGCCATTTGATTGGTCAATTGCTCGTCGATTGCATGCAAAAATCCGCTCTATTGCACGCTATGAAATAGAACCATGGGTTATACTTTTTTGATAGCACTTTTTTCAATGGTAAGAGAGCGGAGAAACCTGTCTGTTCAAAACAATCTGTTGCATGAGTGCATTTTACATCCAATTATATCCAAATTTGAAGGTGTTGTATAAAACAAATAACGAATGGTTTCCATTCGTGCAATAGTGCAAATATTTCATTCGTTGAAAGATGTAATTTGTTCCATTCAACTCGGCTGCGCCTCGTTGAATGGAACATTCCATCTTTCAACTCATGAAATATTTGCACTATTGCACTCATAACCATTCATTATTTGTATACTATACCATTACCCAATAATTTAATTGTCATAATATTTTAAACTAGTCAGTCCTTAGTAACTTAAAAATGTATCTTTCTATTTTTTTATATATTTTATTAAAGTAAGTGGGCCTGACGTTTCGATCCTAGCAGGATCTAATTCACAGGCTGAAAGATATGATTCTCTTATACACAATGGATAAGCAGTTTGCTAACAGTTTTTGTTTTATTTTGGGGTTTTTTTATATTAAAGAGATTTCATTTAAAGGCATTGAAGACTCGCACCAAACCGCGTGCAGCCATCTGAATAAGTTAACTTTCTGTTGCTTGCAAGTGACGTTTTGTTCGTGTCGCTACAGAATGCAGACAGTAATGAAGCGTGATACCTTAATTGTTATCTTTAGCTGGACCTGAGATGTCCATCGCTGTATCGTTTGTATACTGTGCTGTGGGTGTTGACCGCAGCTGTGTATGTACTGACTGCACACTAGTGTCTAATTACCGACGTAGCAAGCTGTGTTTGTATTTTCTGGGATCGATGGTGGTGTTTAACACCTCAATCGAAACTAGGTCAAATTACCGGCATTAGACGTTTCTTTTTGCGCGAGTCTTCACACCATTTAATCTGTCATAATGACGTCATAAAACTTCCGACCTGCTTTATGAAAGCTTATCAATCGTGAAGTGTCTAATGTTTAAATTGTAAAATGTAGAATTGCGACGACTCGCGTCACTTTATGAGTCAAGTCGAGTCAAATAACATTAACTCGATTCGAATCACTATCGCGCGTCATTTGATGAAATACGTCACACAACTTGTCGAATCTTCTCGTGTTGGAGAATGAGTGACTCTAGTCATGTATCTGTTTTATAAGTAATTTATATGCTAATTTTGGCCAAAATTAGGTATAAAAATGGTAAAAGTGATAAAGCTTCTTCTTCCTTCCTTCTTTATTTTGTTTTTAATTTTGTTTGTTTGTTTTTATAATAAATGGTTTCCTAGAGGTTTAAAATATTCTGAAATAGTCTCAAATATGAAGCAAGTCGTTGATTCAGTATTGGAAAATAAGATGATTTTTGTTTTAAGGGTGTTTTTACAAGTATGCATATGTGCACATTATTGGCCTGTTAGCAAACTGGTTGTGGGGAGGAGAGGGGGGTTGCAATATGTTGCCAAAACATAAGTCAACTTATCGCCAACTTTCATGAATTTATCTTCAATTCAATTTCTTTTTGGCTTATTTAAATTAGGATCCATACTCTTGCATGAATGTTGCAGATGTGTATTAATCAAGGTGTGTTAACCAGCCGATACACTGAGAGAACACAGTTACTACTGTAAATCTTAAAACTTTGTACCAAAGTAAAAACTGGATCGTGCTATTAATCGGTAGCAAGTATAAGGATTACAATAAGAGCTGAGGATATGTGTAATCCCAACAAATCCAATTTGATGCATTCGTTGGGATTACACGATGGTAGATTACGGGTGGTGCTCCCTCAATGCAGGGAAATAGAAACATTTTAATCATGAAATGGTGCATGCGGTATAATTAAGCAACGCAAAATAGGTCAGAAATTATGTCTACACGCAAAGGTCTGACAATAACTATGTTTTCATTTTATTTGTGGGGTTGTAAAAGTGTAGGCCGTACACCCTGACGCCCCCCCCCCCCACCGACCCCCATACGCGCCTGTTAATGTCTGGGATAAACTTTTCAACACGAACCATGCAGAGTCGGAACCTCATGAAACGTTCCTTTTGAAAACGTTCAAGTTTAACACGACAAAATGTGGAAGCAAGCCTGTATATGTTTACCAACATCTGACATGCTAGAAATAAGCGATAAGCTAATTGAATAAAAACAATCATCGCTACACCCCCCCCCCTCTTCCTGGTTATGCAAATGAAACCCAAACAATGGAGCTTTTCTCTTTTCTATTCCCTCCTTTTTCTATAGGTCATTTTTGCTTGTTCCTTTCCTTGCTTATTTCCTCGAAATCCTAACAGGAAACGCTTGGTCTATTCCTACACCAATACTGATAGCCCATGCATTAACACCAAGTTGGTATATACGCAGTAATTATTTACTTATAGCGACACCAAATATACCTGTGTTCGAATCTTGAACAGTTCCAGTATTGTCAATATATATAGCATGAAATGTACACGGAATACCCGTAGTTCATATAGTGGGTACTCGGATAGTAAAAAGGACGTGCTTTTTTTTTTCTTTTCCTATTCGGACGAATAGCGATGCGTTAAATTGATTACTGATGTGGTAGTGGAGTGTGTGTGTGTGTGTGGATGGCATAATCGGACAGACATGTTAAATACTTTTTCGAAACATACGGAATTTCCTACTATATCGAGGTTACATCAATCAACCGGATTCTCGACAGGAAAAGTTTTATTTTATTTTTTTAAGACGATATAGATGCGGTGGTCTATACATATGTTTGTGTTTCCTTACCATGGAGTTTTGCAAACAAGTGCCCTAATTGTTGACGAATTTCTATAAAGGAATACTTCAGCGAATACTCAAGGAAGGCCGAAAAGATGCCAAACTTATAGAAAAGGTTGAAATTGCAACAATTTTTTTTCTTCTTCAAACCGTCGTATGGGTACCGTTACCATGGTTTCAAAACGAACCTCGAAGGAGAGGAGTAAAATTTATGTTTTCAAATTTTCTTCTTCTCGTGAAAGAATTTTCAATTTACCGTTATGATTGTTTTTGCTTCGCTTATTTCATACTTAGTTTGATTTGTTTTTACCGATTCAAAGGAAAATGTGAGACACATTTAAAACACATTTAACCACATCCAACGGGAAATCTGAACTAATACTAAAAAAATGTAGCAGTTGGTGATAAAGAGGTCTATTTGGTTAATTTATTTCAAACGGAATACGTATTGCGCTAAATAAGTTGAGTTATACGCGGCGACGTTATCCATTAATTAAATTGGCATGCATGTCATTGTTTTCCACAGACTAATTATAATTTATTGCTTTACCGTTATTTACTGTATAAATTAATACTGAACCCAGAGAAAGAGGAGAAAACAACATCGTAAGTAGATAAAAGCTGGAAAGAGGTTTGAATTTAATTCTCTCTCATTCTCTGTATCTCTGGTAACAAAAAATGCAGAACAATTTCCAGGAGACACGTGTTTTTAGCCTCTGATTGGTTCTTAAATGAAGGTCCTTGTAGCGTAGTTACAAAATCGTCAGGAAATGGTCTGAAACTGGTATGAAAGTTGACCAACAGTACCATGGGTTACCTACGTACAGTCAATATGTTTAACAATACATTTCGTGCGATGGACAAGTACAAAATGCAATAGTTTAGTTTCATTCAATGCAACAGCTGAACTTGACTTGACACTTTTTGTTGCGAACCATAGGATAATAATTATGAAGTCATATCACTTGCACGACCTATCACCTTTAAGGGCTAAGAAGTTGCTTGTTGTGAGATAGAGAATCAAAGGTATAATACCGCCCATGGTACAGTTGCTTTAGCAAGTTATTAATTATAGCGATTGTCTCTAATGAAACCATATGGAGATACAGAAGACCAAAAATAGCGGTACACGTCATTAGTTAACTGGTTAACTTCGCAGATTCATTCAGCCTTTCTATTGTGCTGTTGTTATTGTTATCTTTCACGTGTTTGTCAGAAACACTAATCAATCATATACAATGAAACGAGTTTTATGGACAATAGAGCCTGCTGTACATAGGTAAATCTATTTAGCCCTGTCATTTATACCTCTGTAAGTTGTAAGCGTGACATTCCAGCTATGTTATCTTGAAAGACTCTTTCTTGCATCACAGAGCTATATATGCAGGTATACATAAAGGCCTTTGACGGTTAACACTTACAACAGTACACGTACGGTGTAGCACATGGCGACTGTTCAGTAACTAGGCCTATACCGCAAAGTGCATTGTTAATCTCTCTGCCAAAATGCAGTTGGAAGAATTATTTCCGCGGCCCGGATACTACTTAATGTTAAAGCTCGTGTGTATGTTCCTGCTACAATCCTCCGCTGTGTATGGTCTAGCTGCAACGCCAGTTCGGAAAGTAGCCCGGATTGAGGGCGATTTGATGATTGGGGCTTTATTCTCTGTACACCATCAACCACCGGACGATGATAAGGCTTCCATGCGGCAGTGCGGAGCAATACGAGAACAGTATGGTATCCAACGAGTCGAAGTCATGTTAAGAACCATCCGCCAGATTAATCAAGATCCTGCCATATTGGACGGGGTTACCTTGGGATGTGAGATACGGGACTCGTGTTGGTTTTCGTCTGTAGCGCTAGAGCAAAGTTTAGAATTTTTGAGCGATTCTCTGAGTCCAGTTGGGTCCTCCTCATCCTTTCAAAGTCAGAATGACGGTGGACAAGGAAGTTGCTCGAAACCTTCTCAACCTGAGAAGAATCCGGTCGTGGCTGTGATTGGACCAGGCTCCAGTACCGTTTCGATCCAAGTCCAGAATCTGTTACAGTTGTTCAACATTCCGCAGATAGCTTACTCTGCTACCAGTAAAGATCTAAGCGATAAAAGTATCTACAAGACCTTTCTGAGGGTATGTCCCCCCGATTCCATGCAGGCAAAGGCAATGGTAGATATAGCAAGACGGTATAACTGGACGTACGTATCTGCAGTTTATACCGAAGGTGAGTTAGAGAATTTATTTCCTTATTCATTAGCACATTGTAGAAATATAATATTTCAAGGTTAATGCAACTTTTGGAATGCCATTTACTGTAAATTTATATGTGTATATACAGAATTATAATCAGATTCATTCGCGTAACTGGTGCAACTGTCTTTTTAAGTTTACAATTCTATCAGGTACTTTTTTTTTTTTACTTCTTCTCCGTCAATCGAATGGTGGTGCACTCACCTGGTATATCATATTCTTTGTTTACTTTCTAATGACAATAGCAATCATCCGCCCGACCGTTATATGCAAAGTAGGCTAATTATACTTCTACTATATAGGCCCCAAAGCAGGGATTGAATGTAGTGTTAGATCAATATTCCATTCGTCACCGTTACAGTACAGCTCGCTTTAGTGTTAGCCTAAGGCTCAGCAATCGCATGCTTGGGTAAACACGTGCTCAAATCAGCGTCTATATACACATTGTGTAACCATGGAAATAACACCTCCCATGTATCTAAATGGTGTAACACATAATCTTGAATGTCTAATTAAGTCTCTTTTATTCAATAGTAACTATTCTCAATTTGTTCAATTGTTTTTGTTAATCCTTATCAACAAATACAAGACTTCTAATGCTATGCTTCATTTGAGATAACACATTTTCGATAACACAAAACCTGAGAGGGGTAGACTGGGAGGGTTGTACACTGGAAGGGTAGACTGAGAGGGGTACACTGGTAGGGATATATACTGGAAGGGTAGCATGAGAGGGGTACACTGGGAGGGTTATCATGGAAGGGTAACATGAGAGGGGTACACTGGGAGGATAATCCTGGAAGGGTAGACTCAAAGGGGTACACTGGGAGTGTTATCCTGGAAGGGTAGACTGAGAGGGGTACACTGGGAGGATAATCCTGGAAGAGTAGACTGAGAGGGGTACACTGGGAGGGTTATCCTGGAAGGGTAACATGAGAGGGTTACACTGGGAGGGTTGTAAACTGGAAGGGTAGCATGGGAGGGGTACACTGGAGGGTTATCCTGGAAGGGTAGACTGAGAGGGGTACACTGGGAGGATAATCCTGGAAGGGTAACATGAGAGGGGTACACTGGGAGGGTTGTAAACTGAAAGGGTGACATGAGAGGGGTACACTGGGAGGGTTATCCTGGAAGGGTAGACTGAGAGGGGTACACTGGGAGGATAATCCTGGAAGGGTAACATGAGAGGGGTACACTGGGAGGGTTGTAAACTGAAAGGGTGACATGAGAGGGGTACACTTGGAGGGTTATCCTGGAAGGGTAACATGAGAGATGTACACTGGGAGGATAATCCTGGAAGGGTAGACTGAGAGGGGTACACTGGGAGGATAATTCTGGAAGGGTAGAATGAGAGGGGTACACTGGGAGGTTTATCCTGGAAGGGTAACATGAGAGGTGTATACTGGGAGGATAATCCTGGAAGGGTAGCATGAGAGGGGTACACTGGGAAGGATATATACTGGAAGGGTTGCATTAGAGGGGTACAGTGGGAGGATAATCCTGGAAGGGTAACATGAGAGGTGTATACTGGGAGGATAATCCTGAAAGGGTAGACTGAGAGGGGTACACTGGGAGGGATATATACTGGAAGGGTAACATGAGAGGTGTACACTAGGAGGATAATCCTGGAAGGGTAGACAAAGAGGGGTAAACTGGGAGGGATAACCTGAAAGGGCAGATTGAGAGGGTTACACTGCCAGGGCTTTCCTGAAAGAGTAGATTAACCAATTCTGAAGACTGGACACGGAAAAGTGTACTGAGAGGGTTAGATGGGAAGGTTGACCAATGTTTGTAATTACTGCGTATAATGCTAGCGTATATCTACACCACTTTTCAACCTATATAGTGACCTTTTGAAATATGCTACATTATTTCGCGGAATGCTTCTTTAAGATAGAAATGATCCGGCGCTTCGTGGGTTCTTTGGTCCAAATCGCAAATGTTTATATTAAGCCAGTGTCTTTAAAAGTGTAATGTATCATCCAAGTATATGTTCTCGTCACTCCATTAAAACTGAACTGAACTGAACCCCATGGACGATATTCAACACCATCTGGTCTCACTAATTCGTAATGCCTTGTGAGCAAGTATATATATATAGTTGTAAGTGGGAACTATAGTTGTCTTCTCTTTCGAGTTTGCGTTGCTTCTTATGACCTGACTGAAAGGTCTGAGTTTTAGACTAAGTAGTTCAGTCACTTTGATTGATGAGCCTCAGATATTTTTTAATTTAAAGAGTCATTACTGAAACAAAACCAGAAAATGGCAGTATAAAGAGTAAATGCCTGAATCTATGACTGTGCCTTTAAACGGGCTATAAAACATATCAAATAAAAGTTTAGGCCTATACTTGAGGAAATTATTGCTGTGATATGATCTTCTTTGCTACACGTGTTACACGACGGTCCGCTACAGACGACTGCGCGAATTCTATCGCTTCAAGAAAACGACTTTTCAAAGTATAACGAGCTTTTGATAAGACAAGAATCAATGATGTACGTGGCGGTATGAAATTTAACAATACCGATGGTACATAAATTGCTGTTCTATGTATGTTATTGTACAATGAAGATGCTCGAACGAATTTGCCATTATCAATGTTAACACTCCATTAAAAGTGCAAAACATATGAAAGAAATTATGAGCGTAACTCAATATTGTGTATATGATATGTCGTGAGGGCGTTGTGGTCAAGTGGTTAAGGCAGTGGACTTGTGATCTAAGGATTACAGGTTCGAGTCCTGGCCAGATCATTGCGTTGTGTCCTTGGGCAAGGCACTTTATCTCCATTGCCTCTCTTCACCCAGGTGCATAAATGGGGACTTGCGAGGTAACTTGTAAATATAGTCGTGTGCGCTGGTTTGTGGGTGCACCCTATGGGAAGTCCCCCGGGGGACACGTGGCTGTGGTGCACTGTGGTGCCCGAGGAGAGATTGTTTGAATTGTGCACACTTTGGTGTGTAGGTGTGACAAGTTACCAATGACCAGGGTTAAGTTGTAAAGTCGTGTGAGAGGGCCTTGGCCTTGAACAAGACTGTAAACCTAACATATTAATGTTGTAGCTGATTACACAACTATATTTAGGCCTATATAGTGTCTTATTGGTTCAGATGGTTCACCATACTCTCCCCTCCCTCAACCTACCACTATACCCCACCCACCACTAACCCCAACCTACCACTACCCCACCCACCACTAACCCCAACCTACCACTACCCCACCCACCACTAACCCCCACCCCACCCTACGCCCACCACTACCAAAGATTCTGTTCTCGTCCACTGTATTATCCTGCTTACTCCTTCATTTTTATTTATTTTTTTTTCAATTACGAGTTTAATCAGATGTACCCATTATAAGGTGACTATATAATTTGTGTTGTGTCTCACGAAACAACCGGTAAGTGTTATTATTTGCATTGTCATTACTTTCCTCTGATAAGCTGTATACCTCCCGTATTCTATCTCCATTAATGCGGTGATAAGATCTATTGATAAACCAGACTTTTTCCTCGGTACAGATTTATAATTACCATTAATTAAATCGGACATTATCCCCAATCTCTAAGGGCCAAAAGAAGGAAAATAAAGAAGAAAGTATAGTATGTAAATTAAAGAGTGTATTTTTTTTTTTTTTTGCTTTTCTGACGTGGGTAGCCTACTCTCTGTCCCTCAACATGTATAGGGATTGGAAATTTGAATACCAGCTGCGGCTGAATTTTTTTGCATGTCAAATACGCTGACGTCACAGCAGATAATGGTATCTATGGCAACGCATGAATACAAAACTATAGAGCGGCTGAATCCTGATAACTTCAGTAATAAACTGACTGGCACTGCTTATATTATACCACATTTAGTCCGATAATATTTTCTCTTCTTTTTTTAATTTTATGTTTAGTCAGAAAATCCAACTAGTTCGTTTGTTATTGAGTTGCCATGGTGATGAACTGTCAATCTGTTGTTGCCAGATACAACCAATCGTCCTAACATTTGCGCACATCTTGGCGATTAAACAAGCTATTTGGATGTGGTTTTTACAATACTACTGCAGAAAATAACTCCCATCTTTGGGATTGGTGTGTGTAAATGTGCACCGTATTCCTCATGGCTTTATCAATTAAAATTGGTAAAAGGTGGGTTAGCGTTAATCAGTTAAGACCGATGTGTGTTATATAATTTCTTACGAACAAATCCAAGTGAGAAGGAGTTATAAACAGAAAATGCTATCAGCACTAAGACCTATGCATAACGATTTATATCACTAACCAGACTACTATAGTTTGCGCCCATATTTTCTCACACATTTTTAACGAGGAATTTGACCTATATATCAGCATAGGCGTAGGAGCCCAATTTGATTGGGGGGGGGGGGGGGCTGTAACGACCTGCCCGAAAAATATAACAATTTTTTCGCGCGCGCGTTCAACAGCTTAATGTGCATATCATATAGGCATGCATCGGTTATTACATCGCATGCCAATTACATACAATAATTTGCCGTGTGATTACCCTTCCATTTCGGTTATCATTTTGGGGGAGGTCGTTACAATAATAATAATAATAATAATAATAATAATACAAGTTTAACCATTGAAAAACACGTTGCAATTTATTTTTCTTTCAGTAGGTGCCCGAAAAATTCTCAGCATATTGCCCGAATTTTCACAAAAATATTTGGTTGGGTTGGGGGGGGGGGGCTGCAGCCCCCCCCCCCCCCCCCCC